>JAHIAM010002063.1:0-78786 GCA_021605205.1 Aegilops longissima | reverse complement strand
GATTAATTAGCGCTAACCACCGATTAGTGTAACCCCAAGGGTCTTTGACAGACAGGCCCCACCCCTTAATTAACCAGAGGATTATTCCCTGTTTAAATTAAACTAATGCCCATGGCCCCATAGGTCAGTTTGACCTTGCCACCTCAGTGTTGACCCGCCCCACCGCCAGCTCTCGCTGTTGACGCCATTACATCGATAAAGTGGTCCCACCGCCGTTTGACCTGGTCGGCATCAAGGACTCGCCGACGTCAGGTCGCCATTATGTCGATGCAAGAAATGTTTTCTGGTGTTTTTAGTAAATCAGAAATGATTTATTTATTACGTAAAATATCCATAACTTCTAAAATTCATAGAGATTAAACCAGAATCTAAATGAAATAAATTATATATAAAATGATCAAAAATCCAATCGCTCCATCTGCATTCATTTTCATGCATGTTAGAACAACTTATGGCTGCTGCTTAGAAGAAATCATATAAATGGCATTTGAATTTCACATATGGAGTTTGAATTTGAACCTTGGGTTCAAACCAACTTCATTTAAATCATTGCTAACTACATTAGCTCAAACCACAACATATTGCCATGTCATGATCATGCATCATATTGTTGCATTGCATTGATTGTGTTCTTCTTTGTTGCCGTATTTTCCCTCTCAAGAGACGTGGTTCCGACGATGAGATCGATGACACCGATGAAGAAATATACTATCTTCGGCGCCAAGCAAGCAAACCCCCTTGTTCATTCCGACACAATCCCACTCTCTCGCTTCTTGCTCTCTTTACTGCATTAGGACAACAATGATTCATCTCACATTTGCTGCGGTAGTTGAACCCCTTTCTCTACATGACCTGTCATTGCCACAAGAAATAAATGAAACCCACTAGTATGAGTAGGAGTTGTTTGAGCCCTGATGTGCCTACTCATTCATGCTTGTTTGTCATGCCTGCCATCGCTTAGAGTTGAGTCGCATGATTCATCGGGATGAATTGGAGGTGTGTGAACATGTCCCATCGTTGAGAGCTATGTGTGTGAACACGATTTGGTAACAAAGATCGATGAGAGGCCATGTAGGAGTACATGGTGGATATTTCATTGAACTGCCATTAGGAACTCGAGATCAGTATGTGTGATTTAAGATCAGCTACTACCACACATTGGGATCCTTAATTGACTCTCTCGACTTATTAACCGCCTGCCCTCCGGCCCAAGAGTTGCAAGTACTTTCCGGTGTTTGTAGTATGTCGGAGGCCGTATGAAGCGCTGACCCGAGGGGTGGACTGTGATGCGGTAGGCACATGGTCTGGTGTATCGAGTCGCCTGCTTGGTGACCCGTGAACCCCGTGATAATCATTCGGGTCAGAGGGAAACCTCGGTCGGACTCCCTACGGATGGAACCTGAATAGGCGATAAACCCGGACTAGGGACTTGTGTGGTTAGTCAAACATGGCCGACACCTCGCCAAAGCTTCCGCTTGAAGGTTGTCGAGATACATGACATGTACATAGCGGTAATCAAGTAGAGCGCAGGTGAAGAAGTACACCCTCGCAGGTTAACATCATCTATTCAATAGCCGCGTCTGTGGTAAGGGACTACTTGGTTGCTTATACAGTTCATAGACAAGGAAAAGTGGATACTCTAAAATGCGCAAGATAAGAGTGAGTGCTATGGATGGCGTTCTCGTAGGGAGACAGGAGCGGATCCATAGTGGTGTATTGATTGGTGAATATTTGGACCCGTGTGCGCCACCCCAAAAGAGTTACTTGCAGTCGTAGTTCAGGATATCCACCGAGTCAAAGCTGGCTTGTTGTAGTTAAACTCCACCACCCTTTTGTTGATATTGATGCATATGTAGGTAGTTCTGATGTAAGTCTTGCTGGGTACATTTGTACTCACGTTTGCTTAATTTATGTTTTTGCAGAGAGACTTCGGTCTCACTAGTAGTTCCTCGTGGACTTCGACGTTTAGCTTGTTACCTCAGCTATGATCTTGTGCCCTCGGCAGGGTCTTGTAGATAGTTAGGCTTCTCAGCCTATTCATTTTTAGTTGTCTCAGATTTCACATGTTAAGCTTCCGCATGTGCTTATTGCTTGTATGGTTTGAATGTCGGGTCATCGTAATCTGTTTGTAATATCTAGCTCCTGAGCCTAATGAATAAGTACTTTGAGTCGAGAGTTTTGTTGTGATGCCATGTTGTATTTGCACATGTCAAGCATATTGTGTGTATGTTATTGAAATGCTTGGTATGTGTGGGATCCGACAACCTTGTTATTTGTTCTTGGTAGCCTCTCTTACCGGGAAATGTCTCCTAGTGCTTCCACTGAGCCATGGTAGCTTGCTACTGTTTCGAGACACCTAGGTTGGCCGGCATGTGTCCTTCTTCGTTCCTATGTCTATCGCTTCAGGGAAATGTCACGCGTTGCTCCTTTAAGTCCTTGTAGCTTGCTACGACTTGGGTTCATACGCTGATGACCGACATCGTCGTTGTCGGGTCATGTATGCCTGCCTCGTAGAAGTTAGTTTCACTTTGATTCACGACTAGTTATGTCAGCCCAGTGTTCTTTGTCATATGGATGCTAGCTACACTATCATATATGTGAGCCAAAAGGCTAAACAGTCCCGGCTAGGTAAGGTGGCACCCGTGGGAATACCGCATGTGAAGATGCAAAGTGATATGATGTGTTACATGCTAGATCGGTGTGACTTAGGATCATGGTCCCGCAGCTTTGGTATCGTGAGCCCGATCGCTCAGAGATTACCAAGCCAAGCTGGTCAAAGTTGAGTCTAGAAATGCTTTAGTTATATAGGGTAATTGATTGTGGAAGGAATGTAAGGCTCTTTTACTCTTTTACCTTATGCCCTTCTCGATCCGTGTCATATTATCTTTCCTACGGGTTAAGGAACTAGGCTTTCTTCTTTCTATCAGATCACGTGTTACTAATCGAGACTTATAAGATTGATGGATTTAAGCCTCGCTCAGTTCCTACTACTTCCGTATGTTGATAATTGATCTCGTAACCGGATATTGTGATGTTGAGTGGTTATGCCACCATTTTGCGTGATATTTCCCAATCTTTTGAGAAATTACAGCCATTATGTTGTCCGAGTCATCCTGTGTTTTGAAATAGTATGATGCATTTACAACTTCCTTCTTTTCGCTCCCGATGTTTCTTTGGTCCAGCTTTAACCACACTAATCGGTGAGTTGAGGTACTGCTGTTCTCGACATATATGTTGGAGCTTATTATTATGACCCTAGGTGTCTTAGAAGATCACCTAGTAATCTAGCCATGTCTTGTTCCTGCAGGATGATTCTCGTCATCGCTCTCAAAGCATCCCGTGATGTTATTAGTTAGTAGGTATTATATTTCTGGGTTCTTGAACCCGAGATTCACTCTACTCAATCATGTTGGTAGTGTTGGCTAGTTCCTTTATGATATTTGTCAGTGTCAAAACCGGCGGATCTCGGGTAGGGGGTCCCGAACTGTGCGTCTAGGCGGATGGTAACAGGAGACAAGGGACACGATGTTTTTACCCAGTTCGGGCCCTCTCGATGAAGGTAATACCCTACTCCTGCTTGATTAATATTGATGATGTGGGTAGTACAAGAGTAGATCTACCACGAGATCGAGAGGCTAAACCCTAGAAGCTAGCCTATGGTATGATTGTTGTTCGCCCCACGGACTAAAACCATCCGGTTTATATAGACACCGGATAGGTTAGGGTTATATGCACTCGGTTACAATGGTAGGAGATCTACATATCCAGATCGCCAAGCTTGCCTTCCACGCCAAGGAAAGTCCCATCCTGACACGGACAAAGTCTTCAATCTTGTATCTTCATAGTCCAGAGTCCGCCAACGGTGATAGTTCGCTATCCGACACCCCTAATCCGGCTCCTCAAGAGCTCCCCTAACCAGGTTTCAATGACGATGAGTCCGCTGCTTGATTGTCTTCGCATTGCGAGGCGGTTCTTCTCCAAATTCCATATACTTGTCTAATAGTGTCCGGCTCGTAAATGCTGCGCCCTTGGCTTCTACGCCCAATAATGGCCATCTTCCACGGTTTGAATGAATACGAAAAGCCGTGGTATTTTTACACTTACCCCCTAGCTGCGCAAATGAGCTGCCTATAAAGGGCGAGGATCTAGATCTGAGTCACACCATCCCCTTCATGAAGCTTTCATCGAGCGCCTCGACCAAAGCTCATTCCATCATGGACACGACGCTGCTCCTCCTCTCGGCCCCCAGCCTCAGCCCTGAAATTGGGAGAGATGCTCACCCTCATAGCGAGCTAGTTATACTCCAAACCAAGGGATTTCTTCCCGCCTTCACGGTTCCGGTTCGAGCCGGACTTGCACCTACAAGGGCGGAAAGCAAGCGAGAGTGTCCCCGATCCTCTAAAGGAGAGCGGTATGCTTTTATCTCTTATCTAGTAAGAGGACTCGGATTTAATCCATCTGCTTCGCCGGGGCTCTTGGAGTTCTAAGGCCTCCAGCCACCACCTTCCGCCTGCCTCCATTTTGCACATCGCGGGCTTCGTGGCCCTTTGCAAACTGTTCTTGGGCCGAGGCTCATTTCGCTACCGTGGAAGAGATTATTCTGCCTAGTACCCCGCTCTCATGAGGGGTCAATATATCAAGTGGGCGGAGTCAACTATGGCGCATCGCCGACCGGATACCTATTCGAACCCCGAAGAAGGCGCCCAAGACTGGCCTTCGAATGGTTTTACATGGAGGACGCCCCGCTGCCGGATCCTGCTCGGATCGGCCTTCCGAGTTTAGCAACGCCTCCTCAAGAAGCGCTTAAGCCGGGCGCCGGAGCCCCCAGAGGGAAAATGACCGATGTCCTTTACTTGATGAGCCGAATAAGATTATCGCTCATGCAGATTGACCATGATTGGAGTCATGGCAATCTGCATTATGAGGAGTGCAGCCGCCCAATATAGGGGCCACCCCATGGGACTTCAACGGGAGGACGATGCTACCCGCCATGGCCGCAAAGGGTCGGATCGTCACCGAACCGTGAAGATCTTGTCTGCCATGTATAAAGGGAGGAAGAGGATTTTCTCCGCCAACCCGCCGAGCGAAGTTTTCTTGAATAATCCTCGGTTGGGTAAGCAAACATCTTTGTGGCCTGTCCGATCCATGTTCCCGTGATTAAATATCTCATTTCATGGTTTCGCCCGTAAACTGCACCGGACGTGGAGAAGATACACAGCCCGCCTCTCACAACCCGAGGATCCGAACGGTCCTCGATCCGCCTCCAAGAGGATCCGATATAAAGGTGGAGTTGATGGACGGGTGTTCCACCAACTTAGCATCGATAATGCTTTGCTGCCATTACGCCGATCACCCCGAATACTTCCAGCTTCACAGTAATCGAGATCGAGGTCCCAATATTCGATAATGACCCAACCGTGCTTATTTCTTGATCACCGATATCAATGGTGTTTCGCAGGGGTGCCTTCGAGGCAGGAGGCCGAGCTCAAGGGCGGCAGCCAACAAGGGCAGACGGCCTCGCAGGTTAAAAAGAGGTGCGGTCCGGATCAAACTCCGCCAGAACGGTATGGCGGTCACCATGTTCCTAGGATTGATTCCTCGAAGGCGATTAACGCCGACGCCTTTTCAGAAAGAGCGCCACGGATCGAGTCCGAGAGGTTGTTAATCGAACCTCCGCCGCCGTGCTCCAAAGCCGGGTCCAAGCGGAGGCGAAAGACGAGGCGACGCCGGATGCTCCTCCGATAGAGGATGCCGACAGATTGTCCGCCACCAACTCCGAGATGGAGAGCGCCATGAATCACAAAGCCACGGACAGCTTTCGTGACACATGTTTCTCCCAAGAGGCCTTGAATGCCTTCAATTGGGAGATGCGCACTGCGCCGCCAAGATGGTCTAGCCAGAGCTACTTGAGCAAAGATGTAAAGGACATACGGTAAGGAAATTTGATAGCTTATATATGCCAAGAGGCCCCCGGGACTTAAAATAGTTAGAATAACTGATTTAAGGATCATTTGTTATGCGAATCTTACAAAAAGAGTACCCGATCGTCCCAGAGCTTGAAGAGTGCAAGGCCCAACTTGAGGCCGCACTAGCCGCCACAGGGGAGCCACAGAGACCCCTCCGTAATATATGCTTCAAAAGATAAATAGTTTATGAAGTGCGGCGGTGTGTAAACCGACAAAATATTGCAGATGGCGCCGACTAGATCCGACAAGCAATAGCTTTTGCGCCAGCTAAAGGTCGGGCGAGAGCGTTTACGAGGGTGCGGCAGAGAAAATAACTCCAAGATGCCAACACCAAACTGGGTGAGGAACTAAAGGATGTTCGTGCTCAGCTTGTCCGACCAGAAGGAGAATCGACGGCTTCGTCAAGGCATTTTCAATAAGTGCTTGAGCGAACTTTGAAAGAGTTCGCGAGGAAGGCGACTAACATAAACATGTATATAGGTTTGCTCACAGGTCGCCCCGAGGAGGAGATGCCCAGCTTTCGGTGATCTTCTTCGAATCAAGGCTACCAAACGAACGAGTTCGACAGTGATGAAAGGCGCCGCCAGGCCTTGTGGCTATCTATCTCCCCGCCCAAGGCATTGGGAGCTGGCAGAGCGGCTTCAAGGAGCACGGCGGCGCTCCGACTATGGAATATATCGTCTGGTCAAGGCGCCAGGAGGCCTCGGGCCATGGTAAAGATGCGTACACGGTTGATTCAAACCACATGGCCGAGGTCGGACTCAGGGGCCCGATGGGAAGGAGATCCTCAGAAGTTTAGTGTACGCACAAGTAGAATTGGCCGCCAAGTATTCCCAGCAAGATTGTAAATTAGATAGCCTATTAGATGGCATTGAGGAGGAATACAATGAGTCGAGTTGACTATGTAAAATATGACATGAAAATGTCTTCTAGCCGGATTGTAGATCGCTTGTCATAGCGGACCTTTTTCGCTCGACCTCGTGACCCAACAGTCCGAGTGTGTCCAATACCTTCATGGTTATATAAGAACCGGGTATGCATGGAGACAAGGCGAGGGTCATTATTGTTGTATCGCATAAGTGCCCAACTAGTTATGTTATATTACATGGATAGTAAGAAACATCTTCCGTGGAGAATAGTTCCGCTAAGGGTTCCTTTCATGGGAGGCATGCCCTAAAGTGCATGTCCAAACTGCTAAGAAAGCAAAAATCATCCGGGGCAGATGAATAAATAGTTAAAATCATCTTTCAGTTCACCGATCAATATTCCCTTAAGAACGCTTAGCTTTGCTTCACCCACCGAGGTACACATCCGCTGACCCGACAAGAATAATCGCAGAGGTGCTCCTTTACCACCTAGCCGAACAATCGGGAACGAGGGGTAAGCACAGAGCCAGCAACCCAGCTTTGCCAAAACATAAGTCATATCGATGCATATAATGGTGAATAAAATGTACATGCGGAAGTTTGACATGTGTTGGGCATGAAGCTCAGATAAATAAGCTTCTAAAGAAGCCCCTGTATAATGAGCGCGACAGCGCTGGCAAGTATGTGCTAACAAAGCGCAAACGAGCCTCTAAAGGTTTCAAGAAGAAGGAGGAGGAAGGAGGAAATAAAAGACAGCAAAAGTAGAAAATGTGGACGGAGGAAGGAAACGAACTTGAGTCCGCGCTTAGGCGAGAATCTTCATAGAAGGGCTGCGCTCCATGGGTTCGCTCGAGTCGGTTATCCGACGCGCTTCGCAGACGGTATGCTCCGCCAATGTAACCTGGTCGATGATGAAGGACCTTCCCATTTGGGCTTGAGTTTGTCCTTTTTCTTGTCCGCAAAGCGAGAACTAGTTCGCCAACGCTATAAGCTTTGGCCCGCATTTCCTCGCTTTGATATCTTCGAGCCTGCTGTTGATAGAATGCGGAACGAGCTTTTGCCACGCCTTGCTCCTCCTCCAATGCGCCCAACTGTCCCCGCCGATCGAGCTCGGCTTCTTTCTTCATACATGCGCACGCCGAGGTGAGTCATGAATTATGTCGCAGGCAGACTGTTTCACACCGCATACCATAAAAAATGGTGTGAATCCGTAGTATGATTCGCGGGTCCGCAGCCCCGTGAGTACGGAGTCGAGCCTCAACACAAGGTGTGTTAGATTCCTTGAGGGACCACACTAGTCCGGGTTTAATGCCGCCATGATTAGACCGCTTGCTCGTTAGACTTGGCCGTTGGTTTGAGGGTGATAGATCGAGGCATAATCGAGCTTGATGCCCATGTTTTTGCACCATAGTTTGACCTCATCGGCCGTGAAGTTGGTGTCGCGTATCGCGATGATATCGTGGGGACACCGTAACGGTGAACTACCCCGATATGAAGTCTATCACCGTCCGGATTCGCCGCTTTAACAGGTTTGGCCTCTATCCATTTGGTGAATTTATCCACCATTACCAATAGGTATTTTTGCTTGTAGGTTCCCCTTAAGGGGTCCAACCATGTCAAGCCCCTGCATCGCGAACGCCAGTGATGGGTATAGTTTTTAGGGCGGTGGGTGGCATGTGGCTTTGGTTAGCAAAAGTGGCAACCGACGATCGTTGGACTAAATCCTGCAGATCTCGCCCGGCCACGCCAATAAAATCCTGTATGGAAGGCCTTGTTTACAAGGGCCCGGCTGCGGCGTGGTGCCCACCCATCCGCATGAATTTCAGCCAGAGGTTTCGCCTTCCTCTTCGGAGATACATCTTTGAAGGACTCCTATTGTGCTTTTCTTATAAAGCTCTCCTCATGGACTTTATAGGCTTTAGATCGCCGATTATGCAGCGAGCCTCATTTTGGTCTTCGGGAGTTCCTGCCTAGTTAGGTAGGTTAGGAATGGCTCCGCCCACGGGCGATAACCGCCATTATTTCGTATGCGAGGGTGTTATCTCGCGGGCGAGCCTCCGATTGTGTCGAGTGTTCGACGTCAGCAAGGCGTTGGGTCCGGATTGTTATTGCCGGACTTCTTCCCATAGTACGGATGGCTTAGCTGCTCCAAAGAAGATGTTGGGCGGACGGCATCGCTTTGCACCGATGCGCTAATATGTCCGCCACCGTTGTTATCCCGGCTATATGATGAAATTCGAGCCCTTCAATCGCGGCCGACATTTTTAGGACCGCATTGCGGTACGCTGCCATTTTCGGATCTTTGCCATCAAAGTCTCCGCTTATTTGAGATATCGCGAGGTTCAATCCTCGCGCACCTCTAGGCGCTTAATGCCCATGGAGATTGCCATCCGGAGGCCGTGCGTATGGGCCTCGATTCGCCGCGTTGTTGGAGTCTCAGATACATTAGCTGAAGAATGTATTGACTGTGTCCCGGTTGGGGACGCCAGATTTACACCAGCCCCTGTGCCGCCAATATTTTTGAGCCGCCAAAGTGCATGATCCATTGAGTATGCGCCGCATTTTAGGGAGTTCGCTTCAGTCCATTCGCCACGGTCGGCCAAAACCTGCGACTTAATAGCTCGTCGTGGCTTATAAGTTATGTCGAATGGAAGGAGCTCTATGGCCCATTTAGCAATCCGCCCGTCGCGTCGCGTTGTTTATAATGTCGCTAAGAGGTACTTCGAGGCTACCGTATCGAACACTCGTGAAAGTAGTGTCGCAGCTTCCGGATGCCATGAACACTGCAGATGCTATCTTTTGATAGTGTGGGTACCGGACTTGCATGGAGTTAGGACAAGGGACACATAGTAAACTGGTTTTTGAAGAGGGAACCGTGTCCGCTCGCTTTCGCTCGACGACGAGCACCGCTACCGACAACTTGATGTGTTGCGCAATATATAATAGCATTGGTTCGCCTACATGCGCATGCCAGACCGGATTTGTTGCCAAATGGCCTTTTATTTCTTCGAGTCCGTCAGGTATGCATCCGCCCACTCAAGTGTTCGGTGCGCGGAGGAGGCGGTAAAGGGTAACGCTTTTCTCCCAACGGGAAATAAAGCGGCTTAGAGCCGCCACGCATCCCGCCAATTTTGTATTTGTTTGAGGTCTTTGAATATCCAATTGTGACAGAGCTCGATCTTGGCTGGGTTTGTTTCAATTTCATCGACACAATGAAGCCCAGAGCTTTTCCGCCGAACGCCAAGACGATTTTTCCGGATTGTGCTTGATGTCATATTTTCAAGATTGTCGAATCTGAGCCTCAAGTCGCCTATTAGAGTTTCGACATGCTTGGTTTTGACGACCACGCCATCTACATATGCTTCCACCGCTTTGCCGATCCGTTTGCCGACATGTCCTAATCATGCGCTGATATGTTGCGCCGGCGCTTTTGAGCCCAAGGGCATTGTGTTGAAGCAGTAACGCCCGTATGGAGTGATGAATGCTGTTGTAGCTTGGTCTGCTCCACCATCTTGATTTGGTGGTAGCCGGAGTACGCCCAAGGAAGCATAATGAGTCGTGGTCCTGTCAGAAGGCCGATAATTTGATCAATTCGAGGAGGGGAAGGGATCCTTTGGGCAAGCCTTATTAAGGTCTTTAAAATCAACACATAGGCGCCAGGATTTATCCTTCTTGGTACCATCACCAGGTTTGCTAGCCATCCGATGTTTTATATCTCTGATGAACTGCTTCAAAAGTTTGGCTAGCTCCTCTCCCATGGCCTGCCTCTTGGGTTCGAAAAGCTACCAAGAGCCTGCTTGACTGCTTGAATCCTTTTAGGATATTTAGGCTGTGCTCGCCAGCCGACGGGTTTCGGCATGTCCAAGGGTGCCTGCAAAGATGTCCCGCTTTTCTCAGAGAAATTCTCGAAAAGCGCTCCTACATCGTGGTTTAATTGTGCCCCAATGGAGGCCTTTGCGTGGTCCGCTGGTGGACTTGGAATTTGACTATTTCATCCGCTGGTTTAAAAGAGGTGGACTTGGATCTTTTATCAAGTATCACATCGTCCCCGTTTCACCGTGGAGCGATCGCAGTGAGTTCCTCGGCCGCTAGGGCTTTGGATAGTGCCTCGAGGGCTAGTGCGGCTGTCTTGTTTTCGATGTGGAGTGCTATGTTCGGATCACTAGCGAGAGTGATGATTCCGTTAGGTCCGGCATTTTAAGCTTCATGTACCCATAATGGGGTATAGCTTGAAAATTGTGAATGCCTCTCGCCTCTAATAAAGCGTGATATCCGCTGCTGAACGGGCCACTTGAATGTGACCTCCTCGACCTGTAATTGTCCGGCGAAATAACACTACGCCCAAAGGTGATTTTTCCTGCAGATGCTTCCCGCCAGGTGCTGGTCTTGGTCATCTCCGCATCGCCGCCCATACCGCCGATGTCTTCGGAGTCGAAGTCGAGCATGTCGGTTAAATCATCGGCAAAGGGCTACAAAGTGGGTGGTTGGTGGGCGCGAATTTCTTCGCCGTCTCAGATCTCAGCCTTCCCGTCCGTAGTCCGCCAGGCTCTCCGTGATAAAGAGAGAGACTTTAGTGAATTCAGGATGTCACCAAAGGGCGAAAAGTGCCGAAGATGTCCGCGGCAGTTGAACTCCATGACCGGGCGCCCAATCGGATTCGACAAGGGGCGCGGAGGGTTCGGAGTCCGGAGAGGAGTCCGACACCCGGAGTCAAGGTCTTCGCAGCGACAGGATGGAGTTCGCCCAATCGCCAGAGATCGTGAGTCCCCGAGGCGCGCCCAACCACTGCCCTCGATCGGGGAATCCGCCCGATTAAGGGTCGGAGCGATGTCGGTGCGGCCTCCGTGGCACAGCCAAGGCAGAGCTAGACCATACCCATCAAGACAAGGCGGCATGTTTATTGTGGCTCAATCCGTCAAGATCAAGTCTCCGCGACATCGGCCGATAGTTCAAACTTCCAAATCTGACCTGATGGCCAGGGGCATAGCTGATCCGCTCCAGATGGCTGCTTAATTGGCCCGCAGCAAAGCCGCCAATACGAAGATCTGTCCGGGAGAAAAGTCTCCTCGACCGCTGCTTATTAATGATCAAGGAGCCATCGGGCCTATCGGTGACGGCATACGAGGAACCTCTATGAAAGCACCAATGTCGGTGTCAAACTGGCGGATCTTGGGTAGGGGGTCCCGAACTGTGCATCTAGGCGGATGGTAACAGGAGACAAGGGACACGATGTTTTACCAGGTTCGGCCTCTCGATGGAGGTAATACCCTACCCCGCTTGATTAATATTGATGATGTGGGTAGTACAAGAGTAGATCTACCACGAGATCGGAGAGGCTAAACCCTAGAAGCTAGCCTATGGTATGATTGTTGTTCGCCCCACGGACTAAAACCTCCGCTTATATAGACACCGGATAGGTTAGGTTATAGAGAGTCGGTTACATTGGTAGGAGATCTACATATCCAGACGCCAAGCTTGCCTTCCACGCCAAGGAAAGTCCCATCCGGACACGGGACGAAGTCTTCGATCTTGTATCTTCATAGTCCAGGAGTCCGGCCAACGGTGATAGTTCGGCTATACGGACACCCCCTAATTCGGGACTCCCTCAATATTAGTAACCTTTGTGATAGTCCTCGAGGTCTGTGGTATTTTCCTCTTCCAAATACCATGAACTACTTATGGCACAAGTTCCTCGTTGAATAGAAAGATCACAACCAGAGTGCTCTTGATGATTTCTCGATTCTACGGTGTGACTGTGCCAGTTCTACCTTTCTGCATGGGTTATCCGGAAGAAATATGTCGAACTCGTTCGACATGCTAATCAATGCGCCCACAACTCAGAAAAATGTATGTTCCATTGAGTTGTCCCTCTTTAGTTGTTTTCCCACCTTCGCCTATCAATTGATAGTCAAGAGTATGCGCATTCGCTCATCGATGCCTATTATTCTTGTGGTCCGCTGCCATTCTATTCCGAATAACTAGGAGAAACAAACTCCAAAGACTTCATCCATATCCGTGATTGGGTCAAAGCAGTTGTATTCTCGCAGATCAAAATGCCAATCCAGCGCTTGTTTTGTTCTACCGAGTATTACCTCTTTTGTCAAGAATATCATAGGAATTGCACCATCTCCTATGAATTCTTGATGCAAAGGATACTTCTCACCATCATCACTCATTCCTCGCCCCGTGTTCTGCAACCGAATGCCGACAAGTGAACTGTCATGCGTGAAATCAATACTCCTAGCAACCCCGCTGTTTGGTAGTTAATGGACAATAATCTGATTCTTACCGTGATGGTTATTGAATCATCGTTCTAAGATTGATCGTGCTATCTAGTCCATCTTTCCTAGTGCACTCTTCGATAAAAGAGTTAGGATTGTGTCAATCCCTTTCTTATTTGATCACATCATCTTTCCTTGAAAAGCAAGATTGTTCTCGAGCTTAATAACATATTGGTGGTTTGTGATTTTCCGAATATCTTCTCAGAAGTGTCACCAAGTTGTCCCCTAACTGTTATGTTTAGCTCGTGATCAAGTTGGTTTCTTATAAACCACCCTTTCTCCAAGAATCTGTGTTGGATACCCCTGAGCTAGTTGGTTAAGCTAAATAACAACTTGGAGAGTTGGAAGATAAAAGCTTTCCTAACTTAGTTTGTTCTGAAGGGATATCTTTGTGTTTGTGTGTGTGTTGAAGTAAGATGCTATCTTCATCGATTGGTCCTCATGATCAGTTGTTGGACCTATTATCTTATCCAATCTTTGATCATGGGCTATCATCAAATCAAATCGTAACCAATGATGTTCGTAATGTTTTCTTACTCGTGGTTGTTTCTATATACATCGTTATATCTTTTGTTCACCAATGCTATCGCCTTTATTCACATAGTTGTGGAATTCCATTCTCATGGAAATCTTGATGACTTGTTGTTGAGCCCATCGCCAGCATTTTATCTTCTCCATGATTCATGTTGAACATTGCTTAGTGTTGGAAACTTTTGAGCATTTCTTCATGCTAGCTCATGAAGTATATGTTATGGTGAAAGAAGTGACTTCTCTAATTCATGTGCATTTTATGCAAGTTGTCATGTGAACCGAGAAAGATTGTTTTTGCTTCCTCTAGAATCATCCCAAGTTAGTCACGCATATGTGCGAAGTACTCTATGGTTTGATAGGTTGGCCGCCTCCACTCCATATGTGTTTCCTAGCACACCAAGCCACTGATTGATTTGCTCAAGGAAAATGAGTTTGTTGTGTTAATTCTAGATCATGCACAAGTCTCTGATATCCTTGATGATGGTTCCCAACCAGAACTCGGTAGTGTTTGTTGTAAGACTTCTACGTGATCATGCTTGTCTTGGATAGCATGTTCACATGTATCTAGCAGAACCAGCTCATGTTTTGGAGCTTTTTATCGTAGTTCATTCTCGAGAATCTCGCAACGTTATCTCGTCGATTTGTGTTGCAATTATTCTTTTTAGACATGTTGAGTCTGAAGTATCCTGTTACTAACCAGATCTGAATCTCAGGCAGATATGATGGTTGGAACATTCCAACACTTGCATTTTGTTCTCAGCTTGCACCGCCATCGCGCTAATTTTCCATGGGCTGCCCTTCTCAAGAATTGCTATTCAGGATCATCTTCAAAAGTGGTCCTACCATGGGTCTCATCCATTTCCGATGATAAGGAAACATCATCCATTGCATTGTCTTCAACAAGGTAGTCCACATCATCCATTCTAGTCCGAGTATGTCTTCGCCTCAACTCCTTCAAATGATCAATTGTGATTGCCTCGGCTGGTATAAAGAGTTCAATGATCTTTGTATCAAAAGTAATTGTTTTTGCCACTTAAGGAATAATTCTATGAGTCACCTTCCTAATGTGCCTCGTTATGGAATCATGACAATTATTTCATCGCTATCTTGAAACCATGCACCGCCTTACTCAAGCGTGATTTGTTGCCTACCAAATTGAACCTTCGTCGCTCATTCCTCTCGAATTTCACTATGTGTGTTTGTGTCTCACCCATGAGCTGGTCTTGAGTTGCTCGATCTTCGAGGAGATCGATCAGAGAGCTTCTTTCTATCATCATCGTGTTGGACAAAGATCTAGGCAAAGATGTCAAGATCAATATGATGCAATGGATCAACATCTTTGAGAAGGGCAGCTGGATCATGAAGATGGTATTAGCTTTGTGTTCCTCTCCTCTTACTTCCTACGCTTGAATCTCGGATGAGATTCTTGTTTAGTGGGGTGAGTTGTCACAGCCCTAGCTTTAGCCTTGTTGTGGACTAGTCTTGGTTGTTACATCATGTTTAAATTTTGCCTCAACTTGAAATGGGGATGTTCAAACCCCAGCACCAAATGAAATCCAACTAGGATCAAAATGAAATATTTTCAATGAACCCAAAATGCCATTTGGAAATGTTCATCATTTCTGATAAAGGTAAAACCTCTCGCCAAAAATGATGAACATATTTCTAGGTCATTTCTGGATTTTGAATTAACTCATATTGTATTTGAATTGGCGATTTAAATCCTATAAAATTTTAAATGTTTAATAATTCTGAACTAGTTGAGGGCTGTTGGGAATAATTTCAACAAAGCCCACAAATATTTTCAGGAGTTTTAAAAATAATTTAGTTTTTAAACTAAATCAAAAAAGAGGAAAATAAATAGAAAACAAAAACAGAATTAGAAGAGAGAGAGAGAGAGAGAGAGAGAGAGAGAAAGAGAGAAGGACTCACCTGGGCCACTTACTCGCCTCAGACTGCAGCAGCCCAGCCCATCGGGCGCCGCCACCACCACTAACTCGCGGCTGTAAGGATGCAGCAGCGGCGGGTCACGGACGCGAGCACGCTACCGATAGCTCCTGCTTGCCGCCGAGGGTCTGACGCCCCGAGTGCCACACACTCCCTCGACCTCGTGACCTCTCCCTCTCTCCCGGACCCCCGCCTCCTTCGATCTTCTTCCCGCAACGGCACCGTCGCCGCTGCTCGTTGTTGCCACGGCCAGAGCCACCTCCTCACCTCCGCCTGAGTACAAGTTCCGCCGCCGCTTCGCCCTTCCGGCCGACTCACGCGACGCCGGATGCCTCAAAGCGCCGCTTCGACGCTTTCTTCTTCCTCGATCACCGAGATCACATCCACCGCCCCGCCGCTTCGACTTCCACCGAGCTCGCTGCTCGCACCACTGCAATCGCCAGAGCCATCGACCCAAACCCCTTTCTACGATCCGCTTACACGCCAGAGCCGCCATTCCACCGAGATCGAATCTGCACCGCCACCGAAGCTTGCCACCGTGGCTACAACCGCAGAACCCCCAACCGAGCACACCCACATGCTCACCCTGTCACAGAGTGTGCTATAGGAGCTAAGACGCGACCTCGCGGCACCGCAGCCCCGCCTCCCTAAGTGCACCTGCATCAAGGCCGCCGCCAGCCATCGCCATCATTGCCACATGCTGCCCCAAGACACACCATGGCCACTAATAGATGTGCAGCGCTGCTTTCTAGCACGCCCATCCGCTGGCCCACCGATGTCAAGATGGCGGACGAGGAGTGCCGCCGAAGTTTTCTTATCGCCGCGTTAGTCGCCTGATTAGATAACGTGGCGATGATTAATTAGCGCTAACCACTAATTAGTGTAACTCATGGTCTATGATGACGGCCCGGCTCATTATAGAATAGAAAGATCACGCACCAGAGTGCTCTTGATGAGTTCTCGATTTTATGTTGTGACTCGCCATTTCTACCTTTCGCATGGGTTATCCGAAGAAATATGTTGAACTCGCTCGACATGCTAATATATGCCCCACAACTCGTAAAAATGTATGTTCCATTGAGTTGTCCTCTTAGTTGTTTTCTCACCTTCGCCTATCAATTGATAGTCAAGAGTATGCGGCATTCGCTCATCGATGCCTATTATTCTTGTGGTCCGCTGCCATTCTATTCCGGAATAACTAGGAGAAACAAACTCCAGTACCTCATCCATATCCAGGATTGGGTCAAAGCAGTTGTATTCCGCAGATCAAAATGCCAATCCAGCTTTTGTTTTGTTCTACCCTGGAGTATTACCTCTTTTGTCAAGAATATCATAGGAATTGCACCATCTCCTATGAATTCTTGATGGAGTGATACTTCTCACCATCATCACTCATTCCTCGGTTCCGTGTTCTTGCAACCGGAATGCCGACAAGTGAACTGTGATGCGTGAAATCAATACTCCTGGCAACCCCGTTGCTTGGTAGTTAATGGAGAATAATCTGATTCTTACCATGATGGTTACTGAATCATCATTCTAAGCAGTGGCGGAGCCACCTCCCGGCACACCGGCAGCCGCCCGCCTCGCTTAGAAACTCCCATTTGATTATAGAAGAAGATGGAGAACTAATCATCGCTTTTAGTGGGAAAATTCCCATGAACCATATCCCTTGTATTTTGCCCTGCCCATTGATTAGCTAGCTTCACCACTTGTTCTTAGATTGATCGTGCTATCTAGTCCATCTTTGCTAGTGCACTTTTCGATCAAAGAGTTAGGATTGTGTCAATCCCTTTCTTATTTGATCACATCATCTTGCCTTGAAAAGCAAGATTGTTCTCGAGCTTAATAACATATTGGTGGTCTGTGATTTTCCGAATATCTTCTGGAAAGTGTCACCAAGTTGTCCCCTAACTGTTATGTTTAGCTCATGATCAAGTTGGTTTCTTATAAGCCACCCTTTCTCCAAGAATCTGTGTTGGATACCCCTGAGCTAGTTGGTTAAGCTAAATAACAACTTGGAGAGTTGGAAGATAAAAGCTTTCCTAACTTAGCTTGTTCTGAAGGGATATCTTTCTGTTTGTGTGTGTGTTGAAGTAAGATGCTATCTTCATCGATTGGTCCTCATGATCAGTTGTTGGACCTATTATCTTATCCAATCTTTGATTTGACTGCAGGCTATCGTCAAATCAAATCAGAACCAATGATGTTCATAATGTTGTCTTACTCGTGGTTGTTTCCTAGAGCATACACTGTTATATCTTTTGTTCTGACCAATGCTATCGCCTTATTCACATAGTTGTGGAATTCCATTCTCATGGAAATCTTGATGACTTGTTGTTGAGCCCATCAACATCATTTTATCTTCTCCATGATTCATGTTGAACATTGCTAGTGTTGGAAACTTTGAGCATTTCTTCATGCTAGCTCATGAAGTATATGTTATGGTGAAAGAAGTGACTTCTCTAATTCATGTGCATTTGATGCAAGTTGTCACCGTGAACTGAGAAAGATTGTTTTTGCTTCCTCTAGAATCATCCCAAGTTAGTCACGCATATGTGCAAAGTACTCTATGGTTTGATAGGTTGGCCGCCTCCACTCCATATGTGTTTCCTAGCACACCAAGCCACTGATTGATTTGCTCAAGGAAAAGGAGTTTGTTGTGTTAATTCTAGATCATGCACAAGACTCCGATATCCTTGATGATGGTTCCCAACCAGAACTGGGTAGTGTTTGTTGTAAGACTTCTACGTGATCATGCTTGTCTTGGACAGCATGTTCACATGTATGTAGCAGAACCAGCTCATGTTTTGGAGATTTCTATCGTAGTTCATTTCCCGAGAATCTCGCAACGTTATCTCATTGATTTGTGTTGCAATTATTCTTTTTATACATGTTGAGTCTGAAGTATCCTGTTACTAACCAGATCTGAATCTCAGGCAGATATGATGGTTGGAAAATTCCAACAATTGCATTTTGTTCCCAGCTTGCACCGCCATCGTGCCAATTTTCCATGGGCTGCCCTTCTCAGTAATTGATGTTCAGGACCATCTTCAAAAGTGGTCCTACCATGGGTCTCATCCATATCCGATCATAAGGAAACATCATCCATTGCATTGTCTTCAACAAGGTAGTCCACATCATCCATTCTAGTCCGAGTATGTCATTCTCTCTAACTCCTTCATATGATCAATTGTGATTGCCCCGCAGGTATAAAGAGTTCAATGATCTTTGTATCAAAAGTAATTGTTTTTGCCACTTAAGGAATAATTTATGAGTCACCTTCCTAATGTGCCCCATTATGGAATCATGACAATTATTTCATCGCTATCTTGAAACCATGTACCGCCTTGCTCAAGCGTGGATTTGTTGCCTACCAAATTGAACCTTCGTCGTTTATTCCTCTCGACCCTCACTATGTGTGTTTGTGTCTCACCCATGAGGTGGTCTTGAGTTGCTCGATCTTCGAGGAGATCGATTTCTGTAGAGCTTCTTTCTATCATCATCTTATTGGACAAAGATCTAGGCAAAGATGTCAAGATCAATATGATGCAATGGATCAACATCCTCGAGAAGGGCAGTTGGATCATGAAGATGGTATTAGCTTTGTGTTCCTCTCCTCTTATTTCTACGCTTGAATCTCGGGATGAGATTCTTGTTTAGTGGGGGTGAGTTGTCACAGCCCTAGCTTTAGCCTTGTTGTGGACTGGTCTTGGTTGTTACATCATGTTTAAATTTTGCCTAAACTTGAAATGGGGATGTTCAAACCCCAAAGACCAAATGAAATCCAACTAGGATCAAAATGAAATATTTTCAATGAACCCAAAATGTTATTTAGAAATGTTCATCATTTCGATAAAGGTAAAACCTCTCCAAAAATGATGAACATATTTCTAGGTCATTTCAGATTTTTGAATTAACTCATATTGTGTTTGAATTGGCGATTTAAATCCTATAAATATTTTAAATGTTTCTAATAATTCTGAACTAGTTGAGGGCTGTTGGGAATAATTTCAACAAAGCCCACAAATATTTTCAGAGTTTTAAAAATAATTTAGTTTTTAAACTAAATCGAAATAGAGGAAAATAAATAGAAAACAAAAACAGAATTAGAAGAGAGAGAGAAGAACTCACCTGGGCCACTTACCTACCTCGCACTGTGCCGGCCCAGCCCACTAGCACGTGCTAGTCACCACTAACCTCGTGCCAGAAGGATGCATCGCGCGTGCACATCGATGAAGCTATGTACCTAGGGTAGGGTCATGGACCTGTCCAAGATACCCTCCCCAAGGACATCTCTAAAATAAACAGAAACATTCAAAGAAGAATCATCATCCACTCGACCATGAAGTTATGTTCCACTCGACACTCTTGAAGACACTCAACCACGTAGGCAATCACCGGACTACCGGGAGATCTAAGGCCACTCTGCTCTATAACGGCCGGAATTAAGTCATAGCTTTAATGGTCATTATGTATCTTTATTACTAGCGCTATCAAGAACTCCCTCTTAATGTACATTGAACCCTATGTAACGGAGGGGAGGTGGGGTCCTCGCGACTCTATATAAGCCACCCTCCTCTTAGACAAGGGTTCGCACCTCTATTACTCACACGCCATAATCCAATGACCGCCTCCGGCCCGAGACGAGGGCTATTACTTCCTCCGAGAAGGTCCTGAACTCAGAAACTTATGCGGTACAACCTCCATATCTAGGATCTTGCCTCTACATTCCTACCCTCATTCTACCGCCGACTTAGAACCACGACAGCTTGGCGCCCACCTTGGGGCAGTGTGTCTAGCGACTTGTTGGAGAAGTTGCAATTTTTCCGATCCCTTCATCATGGTTTCAGTGGAGGTTTGGCCGAGGCGCGAGATCCGCCTCGCACTCGTGTTTGTCGCCGACGACTCCGCTTGGCTTCGTGGAGGCTCCACTGACATCGGCACTCCCGTCGTCCACGGGCAACACACTTTCGCTGGCGTCTGCAAGGCGCTCCTCCAAGGCAGCCGCCGACTCCAAGATCGGTCGGCCTCGTAGCTTCCTCCTCCTCGCTGTTCACGGCGCAAGCTGCTCCGGCCGATCAAGGCTTCAGCGGTGGGTGAGGCATGCGGTGGATTGCCAATCGGCCACCCCTCAAGTCACGGCGATCGAGCCCGACGAAACTCTCTACGGCCTGTTCGACCTGTCGATTGGCTCCGCAGAGACTGCATCCGAGTGCGATAGCAGTGATCCTGCGGCAGAGGTCCTGATGGTCGATGCACCTCGCAGTCCTCCCGGCTTCCCCCGCGCTGATGGTGGTGACGGCGGAGGCGATCCGTCGCATGTCCATGAGGAATACCTTCCCGAGCCCCTCTCTTCGCAGCAGAGGGAAGAACTTCGCCGCCGGTACATGGATGCACTTCACACTCCTATTGTTGGAGAAACCCCCGAGGCCCAGTGCCTTGAGGACGACGCTCGCCAACTGGTTGAGTGCACTCGATCGAGAACCTCCAACAGATACTGACGAAAGGCGATCACGGGTTCCGTAATCCAATGACGTTAGCTCTTTCCACCTCCGACTCAGTATATCAAACTCCGATCCAGAATCTTACAGCTGCAGCTCGAATAGTAGAGTCAATTCAGCCCTCCCAGTCGGAAGCTGGTAGAGGCATAATGCAGATCAGAGCTTTACTCCAGGCAACGGGAGAACAGAATACAACTGTGTCGCAGTCACGGAACAGGATCCATAGCAGATCTGTTATGGCAGATACAGTCCAGTCGGCTCACAGCCCAAGATCTCCCTCGAGGCGTGAGGGACGTGGAGACCGGCGAGATCAAGACAGTAAACCGTGAGCAAGATGATCACCGACTCGATCATGATGATCGCCGCCGAGTGCCCACGCCCCCAAGGAGTGGGTCATACATGCCTCGCAGCAGATGATGACAAAGCGCCTCACAAGTTGTTGGGCGAAGGATTCCACGACCCTAGGGAGCCGAGCTTGATGCGTAGATCTATTCTCGCTCGTGGTTTGGTCGATGTAAATAGAGCTCACCGAGAAGGTCATGATAGGGATTTACCAACCATTAGCAGAGTGCATGTCTCAGGTCCAGAGTGCTTCAAAGAGAGCCATCAGTGGTCAGCAGTGATTCCTCCCAACTTCAAAGTTGGCGATCGAGTCAAGAAGTTCATCGGTGAGTCCAAGCCCACACTTGGCTTGAGGACTACCGAGTGGCTGTTCAGATTGGCGGCAATGATGAAGTGGCCATGAAACACCTTCCTCTCGATGTTGGAGGGCTCGCCAGAGCATGGCTGAATCTGCTTAGCACCCAAAGAACATTTACAGCTGGGAAGATCTTGCCCGGTGTTTGTCGTAACATTTGAAGGAACATGCAAGTGGCCAGCAGGGTTGACAGAGTTGCAATCTTGTGTGCAGAAGCCGAATGAAACTTTGAGGGATTATATCCAGAGATGGATCACGTTGCATCGCACGGTGGAGAATGTGTCTGATCACCAAGAAGTTTGTGCCTTCAAAGAAGGCGTCAAGTATCAAGAGTTGAATCTGAAGTTCGGTCGGACCGGAGACATGTCTCTGAGTCGAATGATGGAAATTGCCACCAAGTATGCTAATGGTGAAGAGGAAGATCGGCTCCGGAGTGGCAAACACAAAACAGTCGCCCATGAAACCGGGGGAGGAAACTTCAGTCAGAAGTAGAAGCCCCAAGCCGAGCCAGCTGCTCCTGGGGAAACCTTAGCCGTGACTCAGGGAAAATCCAAAGGGAAGCCAAAAGGACCATGGAACCCCAAGAAAATAAAATACCAAGATGGAAATGATGTGCTGGATTTGCCATGCCACATCCACACAAACAAAGATGAAGAGGGTAAAATCATTAACCCGAAGCATACCACTCAACAGTGTCGACTCCTAATCCAGCAGTTCCGAGAGAAACAACCCAAAGAGAAGGAAAAAGGATCAGACAAAGTTGAGGACAAGCAGGAAAGTGATGATGGTTACCCTCACGTCAATTACACTATGATGATTTTTGCTGATGTTGAGAGCAAGAGTCGACTGAAAGTCATCAACAGAGAAGTGAACATGGTCGCTCCGGCGACACCCAATTATTTGAAATGGTCTCAGACTGCTATCACATTCGACCAGCCCGATCACACGACGCACATAGCCACCCCTGGGAGGCAAGCGTTGGTGGTCGATCCAGTTGTCGAAGGCACTCAACTGACTAAAGTTCTGATGGATGGTGGCAGTGGCCTGAATATTCTGTATGCAGAGACGCTGAAAGGGATGGGCATTCCGATGTCCAAACTCAGTGAAAGCAATATGAGTTTCCATTGAGTCATTCCAGGCAAGAAGGCTGAATCACTCAGCCAGGTTTCTCTTGACGTGGTTTTCGGTGATTCCAAGAATTACCGCAAAGAAAAGTTGACATTTGAAGTTGTGGATTTCTAGAGTGCTTATCACGCTATTCTGGGCGGCCAACTTATGCATGTTTTATGGCTCGACCATTCTATGTGTACCTCAAATTGAAGATGCCTGGTCCTAAGGGCGTGATCACTATCACTGGCAATAGAAAGAAGGTAGTAGAGTGCTTCTAGAAGGGCTCGAAGATCGCTGATGCGCAGATGGCAGTAGTGGAATTGCAGGATTATCAGAAAAATGCAGATCCGAGTAATTTGCTGCGTAGCTAAGAAGCTCGCCACGGATTCAGATTTCACCGTCCGTGAAACGAAACTGATTCATATTCACCCGATCGATCCCAATGCTGCTCCAACTCACATTTCAACAACACTCGACTCCAAATAGGAAGAAGCGCCACCCGCTTCCTCCATGAGAACTGGACATCTTTGCATGGAAACCTTCCGACATGCCAGGTGTTCCCAGGGGACTGGCTGAGCATCGTTTGTGAGTCAACCCAAAAGTGAAACCAGTCAAAGAACATCTTCGATGGTCTGCCGTACAGAAGAGAAAGGCAATCGATGAAGAAGTGGCTCGGCTTCTGGCAGCTGAGTTTATTCGAGAGATTTACCACTCCGAGTGGTTAGCCAATGTTGTCATGGTCCCTAAGAAGGACGACTCACTTCGCATGTGCATTGACTTCAAGCATATAAATCGGGCCTGCCCGAAGGATCACTTTCCTCTCCCTCGCATCGATCAAATAGTCGACTCGACTGTGGGGTGTGAGCGTTTGTCCTTTTTGGACGCTTATTCCGGGTATCATCATATCCGTCTGTATGGACCCTATGAGATTAAAACAGCTTTCATCACCCCATTCGGGTGCTTCTGTTATGTCACCATGCCATTCGCTTGAAGAACGCTAGAGCCACGCTCATGGAGATGATTCAAAAGTGTTTACTCACCAAATCAGTCGGAATGTGAAGCGCATATGGATGACATTGTGGTCAAGTCACGAAGGTTCTGACCCATCGGTCGACCTTGCTGAAACCTTTGCCAACCTCGTAAGGTATGATATCGCTTAACCCATCAAAGTGCACATTCGAGTTCCAGCGGAAAATTACTCGGTTTTCTCGCTTATGAACGAGGATCGACGCCAATCCAGAGAAAGTTGGTGCCATACTGGATGAAACGCCTCGCGGCGGTGCACGGCGTCCGTAAGCTTTCATCGTTGTTTGGCCGCCTAAGTCGATTCATTTCGACCGTGAGAAGGCACCGCCTCTACCGATCGATGAAGAAGTCGATAAGTTCGAGGACTCTCGTCGATGTAGCGCTTGCAGAGCTAAAAGCTCGCTTCCACCCAGCCGGTGCTTGCTGCCCCAATCAGCAAAGAGCCTTTATCGCTTTATATTGCAGCCACTCGACAAGTCGTCAAGACAAGATTTACTATTGAGCGGGAAGAAGAGGGAAAAGCCTATAAAGTTCAGCGCCAAAGATATTATGTTTCGAGGTTTTGACTCCATCAAAGCAAAGATATCCACATTATCGGCTTGTTTATGGATTTATATGACCAATAAGAAGGTTGCACATTACTTCTAACCATTCAATTATAGTTGTCACGACGCCCATTGTCGAGATTCTCGCACAATGTAGACGCAATGGTCGAGTGGCAAATGGGCGATTGAACTCCTTCCCTTAGATATCAAGTTTGAGGCAAAGAAAGCTATCAAGTCCCAAGCAATAGCAGATTTCCTCGCTGAGTGGATCGAACAGCAACTGCCGACTCAAGTTCACTAGGAGCACTGGACCATGTTCTTTGACGGTTCCAAGATGCTGAATGGTTCTGGTGCTGGGGTGGTACTGGTATCCCCCGAGGATACAAGCTCAGATATGTCCTCCAGATTCACTTTGATTCCTCCAATAGCGAAGCAGAATATGAAGCACTCTTGTATGGGTTATGATGGCTATCTCACTCAAGGTCTGCTGCCTCATGGTTTACTACGACTCAGATTTGGTGGTCAATCAAGTGATGAAAGAGTGGGACGTCAGAAGCCCAGCCATGATTGGTTACTGCAATGCGGTGAGGAAATTGGAAAAGAAGTTTGAGGGGTTAGAGCTCCATCATATACCCTGACTGAAAAATCAAGTAGCCGACGATTTGGCAAAGATAGGTTCCAAGAGGGAAGCCAATCCTAGCAACGTGTTTTTGGAGCACATTCATACACCTTCGGTTTAGGAAGATCCTTTCACTGAAGAGCCCCTGCAGCCTAAGAGCGCCACAGATCCGACTGAAGTCGAGGTCCCACCGTGGTCGACCTAATCATGGAGGTTCGTCATCACTCCCGATCGACAAGGCCATACATTGCGTATATCCTTAGGGAAGGAACTCCTGAGGATGAAGAAGAGGCTCGACGATCGTCTGGCCGATCCAAAGCCTTTACCGTGATAAGAGGACAACTGCTCAGTGGAAAGCGCGATCGAGTCATTCGTAAATGCATAACGCCATAAGAAGGTCGAATGATCTCAACGACATCCACTTGGGGACCTGTGGTCACCATGCGCCCTTCTCGCCATTGTGGCTAAAGCATACCGAGCCGGATTTTATTGGCCACGAGCAAATGAAATGGCGAAAGATATAGTCGATGATGTGAAGGCTGCTAGTTTTACTCGATATGTCTCACAAGCCGCCATCCTCAAGACCATTCTCTTCTGGCCTTTGCTGTTTGGGGATTGGATATGGTTGGACCACTGAGAACTGGTAGGAGCGGCTTCACTCATGTGCTTGTAGCAATCGACAAGTTTACCAAATGGATTGAAGCTAAACCTATCAAGAATCTTGAAGCCAGCACCGCTGTCAGTTTCATCAGAGAATTGACATTCAGATATGGAGTTCCGCACAACATCATCACTGACAACGGGTCGAACTTCGATCCTGATGAGTTTAGAGCTTTCTGCGCTTCTCAAGGCACACGAGTCGACTATGCTTCAGCCGCCACCCGCAATGAATGGACAAGGTAAAGAGCAATGGCCTAATTCTCAAGGGGCTGAAACCCCGACTAATGCGTGATCTCAAACACGCAGCAGGCGCATGGGTCGATGAACTTCCATCAGTTCTTTGGGGTTTGAGGACAACTCCCAATCGGTCGACTGGACGAACTCCTTTCTTTTTGGTCTATGGAGCCGAAGCTGTTCTGCCAAGTGACCTGCTCCACAACGCACCCCGAGTCGAGCTCTTCTCTGAAGAGGAAGCAGAAAAGGCCCGACAGGTTTCAGTCGATCTCTTAGAGGAGGAAAGAGAGATGGCCTTGATCCGGTCGACCATTTATTAGCAAGACTTGGGTCGATTCCACGCCAGAAACGTGAGGGGTCGAGCCTTTCAAGAGGGGGACTTGGTTCTTCGAGTGGATCAACAGAAGCCACACAAGCTCGCCCCTGCTTGGGAAGGCCCCTTCATTATCACTAGAGTTCTCCACAATGGAGCATACCATCTTTACAATGTCGAAAATGAGAAAGACGAGCCACGACCTTGGAACGCGGAGCTGCTCCACCCCTTTTATACTTAAGTACTACCTCGGATGAGATGTAATAAGAAATACCTTTGTAGTTTATTTATCAAAGACAAGAGCTTTATAATCTTCCTAAACGATTGTTGTTGCTTTTGTTTCCGCTTGAAATCCCCTGCAGGTGACTTTGTCTGCTAATCTGTTCACCTAAGTCTGAAAAAATCCCACCGAGTGGTGAGCAAGCCTCTCACTGGGGCTTAGCTGTGAACTGCTTCACTTAAGTTCAAAAATCCCACCGAGTGGTGAGCAAGCCTCACTGGGGGCTTAGCTGCAGTCCAAGACTCACTAAGTTTGAAAAATCCCACCGAGTGGTGAGCAAGCCTCTCACTGGGCTTAGCTGCAGTCCAAGATCACTAAGTTTGAAAAATCCTACCGAGTAGTGAGCAAGCCTCTCACTGGGACTTAGCTGCAGTCCAAGACTACTAAGTTTGAAAAATCCTACCGAGTGAAGAGAAAGCCTCACTGGGGCTTAGCTGCAGTCCAAGATCACTAAGTTTGAAAAATCCCACCGAGTGGTGAGCAAGCCTCTCACTGGGGGCTTAGGTGCAGTCCAAGACTTGCCTAAGTTTGAAAAAATCCCACCGAGTAGTGAGCAAGCCCTCACTGGGCTTAGCTGCAGTCCAAGACTACTAAGTTTGAAAAATCCCACCGAGTGGTGAGCAAGCCTCTCACCGGGGCTTAGCTGCAGTCCAAGACTACCTAAGTTTGAAAAAATCCCACCGAGTGAAGAGCAAGCCTCTCACTGGGGCTTAGCTGCAGTCCAAGATTTGCCTAAGTTTGAAAAAATCCTACCGAGTGAAGAGAAACCTCCCACTTGGGGGCTTAGCTGCAGTCCAAGACTACTAAGTTTGAAAAATCCCACCGAGTGAAGAGCAACCTCCCACTGGGGCTTAGCTGCAGTCCAAGACTACTAAGTTTGTAAAATCCCACCGAGTGAAGAGCAACCTCTCACTGGGGCTTAGCTGCAGTCCAAGATCTCCTAGTTTGTAAAATCCTGCCGAGTGGAGAGCAACCCTCCCACTCGGGGGCTTAGCTGCAGTCCAATACTCGCCTAAGTTTGTAAAATCCTACCGAGTGGAGAGAAACCCTCCCACTTGAGGGCTTAGCTGCAGTCCAAGTACTCGCCTAAGTTTGTAAAATCCTACCGAGTGGAGAGCAACCTCCCACTGGGGCTTAGCTGCAGTCCAAGATTACTAAGTTTGAAAATACTACCGAGTGGAGAGCAACCTCCGACTGGGGCTTAGCCGCAGTCCAAGATCACTAAGTTTAAAAAATCCTATCGAGTGGAGAGCAACTGAGGGAGTCCTGGACTAGGGGTTGTCCGGATAGCCGAACTATCATCACGGCCGGACTCCAAGACTATGAAGATACAAGATTGAAGATCATGCCCCGTGTCCGGATGGGACTTTCCATGGCGCAAGGCAAGCTTGGCGACACGGATATGTAGATCTCCTACCGTCAGAATCGACTCTATGTAACCCTAACCTATCCGTGTCTATATAAACCGGAGGGTTTTAGTCCCAGAGGAAGAACAACAATCATACCATAGGCTAGCTTCTATGGTTTAGCCTCCTTGATCTCGTGGTAGATCTACTCTTGTACTACCCATATCATCAATATTAATCAAGCAGAGTAGGATATTACCTCCATCGAGAGGGCCCAACCTGGGTAAAAACATCGTGTCCCTTGTCTCCTGTTACCATCCGCCTAGACGCACAGCCGGGACCCCTACCCGAGATCTCGCCGGTTTTGACACCGACATTGGTGCTTTCATTGAGAGTTCCTCCGTGTCGCCACCGATTGGCCCGATGGCTCCTTCGATCATCAACAACGACGCGTCTAGGTGAGACTTTTCTCCCGGACAGATCTTCGATTCGGGCGGCTTTGCATCAAGGGCCAATTCGCTGGCCATCCGAGCAGATCGAGAGTCACGCCCGCCATCGTGTCAGATTTGGAAGCTTGAATTATACGACCGACATCCGCGGAGACTTGATCTTCGACGGATCCGAGCCACAACCAAGCGTACCGCAGACTGCCTCGATGGGCATGACCTAACTCGCCGCCGAACAAAGGTCCCGAGGTCAAGATTAGTGTCCGCCCAACATTGATTCGGAGCCGATCTCGCCGATTGAGGATGGTTGGTTGACGCCACCTGAGGCTGAAATCTTTACGGCGATTAAGTTAACAAAATCCTCGTCTTTGCGAAGACAAGACTCTAGGTGCCGGACTCTTCGACTCAACCTCCGCTACCGCCAATCGAATCCGACGGGCGCCGGTCATGGAGTTCATCGTCATGACATCTTTCAGACTCGCCTTTGGCGACATCCTGAATTAACTAAAGTCTCTCTTTATCCGGAGAGCTATGGCCGACTACGGTCAGAAGGTTGGGATGCGGACGTCAAGAAATTCAACCCCCACCCACCACCCACTTCAGAGCCACCGCCGAAAGCTTACACGACGTGCTCGATTTCGACCAAGACATCGACGGTATGGACGACGATGTAGGAGACAACCATGAACCAGCGCCTATAGGATGTCGGACAACCACCTCATCCCATGATGTATACATGGTGGATACACCTAAAGGAAATGAAGACGAGGAACAACGGACGCCACGGCGATAAATCCTCTAAAAGCAGTCAAACGGCAACGTAAACGCCAACCAAGTCCCGCCAACAGAGACCTAGCCACAGAGCAGGTATAACCGTGGACGGCGAACATGCTATTGAGCAATCGTCCAAACAAGACAACTTGATAAACAACCTGCCCCCAAGAAGACAACAGTCCGGACGATCTCACGGACAAATTGTTGGAGCAAAATAACCTCCGTAAGAGGCTCGCCGCCACCAAGACGAGCTCTAAAAAGGTAAGCGAAGCTCAAAATAGGAGAAGATGCACTCAGGATCAGATGGAGCAAAGTATTCAACATCGCAGACAAATACGGCGACAAATACCAACAAAGAGCTACCCAAAAGAAAGCTACGCTCGATTTGACGAGGAGGCCTTAGAGCCCCACAATCAAAAAGTAAGAAGGCCACCCGGTCGGATGGACGACCCCACGGCAAAAAGAGAGCGCAAATGGCGCCAAGATTCTAGCCGGTATGCGATCCGCATAAGGATTCACATCAAAAGGATGGCCCAGCTTAGGTCCATCTATGGGCCAAGAAAGCAAGCTCTTCAAAGCAATGCAACACGCCAAAATCCAACATCACGGCACACCCAATATGGGGCGCCAGACATCCCCTATGTTTCACCGATGAGGTGCTGGATCATGAATTTCAAATGGATTCAAACCCGTAAACATAGAGGCATACGACGGAACAATGCACTCGAGTCCGGATTGAGGATTACATCCTCCACATACACATGGCTAGAGGAGATGATCTCCACGCCATAAAATACTTACCCTCAAACTCAAAGGGCCAGCTCGCATTGGCTTAAAAGCCTCCCGAAAATACCATTGAAGCTGGGAAGAGCTCGAGGATGCGCTTTGCAAATTGGGGAGCTATGTCCGCCCCGATGCGCATAATCTAAGTCACATAACGCAACAGCCCGAGAGTCAGCCCGAAATTCGGAATAGGTTCCTTACTAGAAAGAACCAAATAGTCGATCGTCTGGACACCAAGCCTTAGCAGCCTTCAAACACAACGTCCGAGACGAATGGCTCGCCAGACACCTCGCCAAGAAAAGCCAAGAACAATGGCCGCACTAATAAGTTTCATGACCCGCTTATGCTGGAGAGGATAGCTGGCTAGCAAGATGCAGCACCAGCGACCCAAGTACATCCAAGTCGGATGGAATGGGAAACCACGACGCAACAAGGACCAGCGCCGATTAAAAGGAACGGTCCAAAGAGCGCGGCAATGACGCCGGATTCAAAAGCTCACGCAGTAACAATAAAAACTGCCCCTTAAGGACAATAGCGATGAGCTATCCAACTTAAACAAAATCTTGGACAAGATATGTCAAATCCACAAGATTCTGTGAGGCCTCGCAAACCATACCCACGTAAATTGTTGGGTCTTCAAACAGTCCGCAGACTCAACGCCAACACAAGGGGTTCGACACACCAAGTGAAGATGATGACGAGCACCACCAAGCAGAGCCCCGTAAAACAAAAAGAATTTCCCACAAGAAGTTAAAACAAAAACACACTTCACGTGATAAAAGGAAAACAGAGCGGCGCCCACTAAGACGCTACCAACACATACTACCCTAACGGAGTACCAACACCGGTTGTCAAAACCAATCACCTTCAACCATCGTGACTACTCCGAAAGTATCCGAACACAGGATGGACTGCCTTGATATTGGATCCTATAATCGAGGGATTCCAATTTACACAAGTCCTCATGGATGGCGGCAAAGGACATAAACCTGATATATCAGACACAACCGCAGGATGGGGATAGACCCAACCAAAATTCGCCATAGCAACACCTCCTTTAAAGGGGTAATGTCAGCCCATATGCCCATTGTACGGCTCCCTCATCGCTAGAAGTTGTGTTCGTTCATCCGACAACTTCCGTCATAAAAGTTAGTCTTCCATGTCGCCCCATTTAAAAGCAGCCATCAAGCACTATTGGGACACGGCTTTCCGCTTTTGCAATACCGCATTATGCATCTCTAACACTTAAAATGCCCGTCCACGGGCATCATCTCATTAAAAGGGAGTATTATGTTACTCGAGCACGGAAGAACGTGAGACTGCCTTGATAGCCCCACACCTATCCGCCCGCTTAGTCAAAGAACCTGAATAGGTTATTCCAACTCCGACACGGCTAGACGAGTCCGCGCCCACTAGCGGTCTACCCCATACAAGGGGCTGCATGCAAGAGACAATAAAGCTCAATTTTATTCACTTCTTCAATTGTACTGCTTATTTAATATAAAGTACATCTTTCGCACGATCTTTTTCTTTTAAACTAAGTTCTCTTTTACAGATGAACAACGTATACACCCGCCCGTGATACGCACAACGGAGACACAGCGCAGACGCGCAGAGGGACCCGCTGCAAGGATTCTTTTCAGATTAAGACCCGCGTAAACCTTTTTTACTGCCTCTTGTTGATATACATCCCCAGCTTACTATACCCGAGGAGGAGGCTGCTTTTGGCATTGGCCGCACCCGACTTTTTTATGCTGCACTCGACACTGTGGGCTTAGGGCATTATTCTGCCCGCTTTTATAAAGACCGAATACCTTAGGGAGTGTTCGCGCCTCGAAGTTAGGCCTTATATGCATCAGTTCAATCATGTCTTTGGTCAAATGTTGGGTTTGCCCGCCCTGTGTTTTGCTGCCTTACGCCCGCTTTATCGGCTAACGCGGCACTGTGGAGAACTATCGCGATTGTGCCTTGTTCGCCGCAAGCGAGCACCTCAAGAGAGAAAGCCGAAACTGATCGCCATGATATAGCGAGAGACTGTCAACCACTGATGACTCACCGAATGTTTAGGATTCTCCGATTAACGAAGGACCGTTTTCGGTCGCACATACGCACTTCTAATTTGGGAGAGTGCAGTATTCTGTGGGCTATATAGTAGCCCCACCTCGAACTCCTATGGCTAAGTGAAAGTGATAAAGCATCATAGTCCAGCTTGCCTAGTTTGCTACGCTACCACCTCCTTAACAGACCAAGACATTGATTATGTGAAAAGCGCTTTTGTAAACACCCCAAGACTATGTGGGGGCTGAAGCCAAGGACTGCCATCTTTCAAGTTATATATACATATACATAAACGGCCGACAGGAGTAGTTTACTACTTGAATGCACAAGTATAAAAAGCTCTTATATTCTATTGAAACATTGTTTTCACAAATCATACATGTCATTTAAACATAATATCCTTCGAGCATCTGTGGTCTCTATTAAACGAAGCCTGCAGACTTCCTCAAAGTAGTGCTCGCAGTACTGCTTCGTCCAATCTTGGGATGCAACGCTGGTGGCCTTCATCTCGCCAAGATGTCTTGACACGGCCGCACCCATCCGCTTCCCCCTCAATACACGCCGACCGCTTCATTGCGCCGACACGCCGTACCACACCAAGGAACTGCTACACTAAACCAAAATAACTCCTCGGTCGGGTCCGCCTCGCCACAAATGAGTCATAACATGCTTCATGGCAAGACCGATAATCGATTCAGCTCGCCCATTCGCCAACCGATCCGCTTTGACGCTCTTTTTTCAAGAACCTCGCAGCGATCGGTCAGATTCTTTTCAACTTTCTCGCCATATCGCCATTTCTTTGCTTCGGGCAAAGGAGCAGCCCGCTCGCTTTAGCTCTTCGCCGCCTTTTAAAGCGCCCGATTACTATTATTTTTTTGCTTGCTCTTCGCCGGGCGAAGTTCCGCCGCAGCCCTCCTCCACAAGAGCGCACCATCTCGCATTAAGCATACACGTAGTAAGGCATGGGCGCCAAGCTCCCTTACCAGTGTCCGCGAGAAGTCGTGATACCTTGTGACTCACAAACCGCTTATTGACCAAAGACGATGTCCGTGATCCGCCTCATCAAGTCGCCGCTTAGTTCGGTGATATTCATCATCCGGCTGGCCACCGGACGCCCCACCACCTATTTAGGAGCGCAATATGTTATAATCTGAGATTTTGATCCCCGACACGCTGTCAATTTTGACAACATACCGAGTCTCAGGGCTACTATCTATACAGTATGCGATTCTATATGCATAACTCAAGAAGGTACATCATTTTTTATGCACTCAACCCCCACAAGAAGCTTCGACGGCTTCATGTAATCCGCCTCCGCGGATGCAATCCTTTCAATCATCATACCCATTAGCACACGGTGATCCTCTCGAGATAGCCGCCGCCCGAGCAGATCCTTCAGCCTCCGACCAAGACACCACTTGGCGCCGACCTTCCGCCCCGCCGACTTTGAGGAACCTCCGCGACGACACCTCGTGGTCATCTACCTCGCATGAGGGTGCGACAGTGGAGGCCTTCGCTTCCATCATCTCCGAAGAAGATCCTCAAGACGAAGCTCACGAGAAGGGCTGAGATCCGAACTACAAGGTACAATTTCGTTATCTTCGTAAATAAATACAGGATGTTCCTTACTTAAAAACCCCTTCCTTTTACTTACGGCTCATGGAGGGCTGATCCTTGGGGAAATAGTGCGGCTGGGTACTTCCCACGGACTCTCCGACGAAGATTTCTTTCCTCTTCGAGGCCTTGACCTCCATATCTTCCAAGCGGTCCTCTTCTCTCCTTGGAGGGTGGGACTTTTGATTCCTCCCTCCTCAAAGGCCTCCTTCAGGAGGCAGCTTGCTTCCCCGCCCCCTCGCTTTTCTTTAAAAGGCGCGCCTTCAACATCTTGGCCAAGATGGGATCCGCGTGTTCTCCGAGGGGAGCCGACACCTTATTAACTTTGCCTTGGCTATCCACTCCTGCTCAAGAAACGGCTCTTTAAAGGGCATGTATATGATAAATGAATGAACAGCCTGTCCGTTACAGACTACTTACTTGAGTATCTCAAGGACAGCAGCTTAGTCCCGCCCCTCGGCCAGTCCGACACTTCTCTTGTGATCCAAGAACAGTTTATACATCTCCACGGGCGCCGCACTCCATGAAATTTTGAGAGCTCGTGGTCCTCCGGATTAAATTCCCACAGCAGAGGGGCGACGCAGGTAGGCGTAGGCGCCGGATCAACATAACTCGCGCCATCGCAACCAGATTGATCTTTCTTTCTGAGGTCTCAATACGGCCCTCGCAGCAAAGGAACGCCCTTGGACGGCCCCTGGCCGAGCCCCCTTGTTGACCCATGACGCCACCACTGTGGTGGACTCGAGCGAAGGCGGAGCACCACCCATTTGGTGCCCCCGAGCGTGTGATATAAAACCACCCCGCTACACAAACCAAGCTCCTCTTGAAAAGAGCCTCGGCCATGGAGCATCAAGACATTTGCTTATGACCGCCCTCCGACTCGCTTGTTGCCCTCGATCATCTTTGGCTCCACCTTGAAGGTCTTGAGCCACAATCCAAAGTGAGGGGTAATATGGAGGAAGGCCTCACATATGACAATGAATGACGAGATATGGAGGATGGACTGGATTCAAGTCATGGAAATCCAGCCCATAATAAAACATGAGCCCTCAGACAAAGGGATCCGCCGGGAAGCCTAAACCTCAAGGAAGTGAGACACGAACACCACGCTCGCCGGCTTGGGAGTGGAATGACCTGCCTCGAGCAGCAGCCTATGCGAGATCTCGCCGTTAGATACCGGCGCCTCGCAGCTTTAGCACATCTTCTTCGTGGACGGAGGAAGACATCCATCGGCCGTGCTGGTCGGAGCCGACATCATCGAAGGTCCAAGCGCCTAAATCTGAGCTTTGGGTGTTAGAACTCGGCGCGAGGCTAACTTGATGGAGGGTGTAAAAGAAGAGGGCCTTGGTCTCATTATAAAGAGGTTGAATACCAAGAGCCCACCCCGGGTCGATTAGGACTCGCTTTTGATAGAGGAGGCGGCTAATGGGCACGGTTGGGTTACCCACGTCCGTATTGATGGGAATCCCGAATAAGGGGGCACGATCTATGCTTTGATAAGATGTGTTAAGGAAACCACCGCTAAACGCTACCGAGGTGGAATAATAAAAACGATTCATATAAAGGCCTGGCCGTGGTGTGATGTCACCGTGGAATACGCCAAAGAAATCTGTGCAAAAGTTATTCTCTATGGTGGTATGTGGAACTTGTTTTGCAGAGCCGACACTATCCTTGTGTTCAAAACCTTCTATGAAGTATTCGAGGAGGAACCCGCTTTGCAATGTCAAGACAATATGTGCGCCGGACTCGCCGCCATTGAAGCCTGGTTCAGGGCTACCGAGGAGTCCTCGACTAGGGGTGTCCGGATAGCCGAGCTATCATCACGGCCGACTCCAAGACTATGAAGATACAAGATTGAAGACTTCATTCCGTGTCCGGATGGGACTTTCTTGGCGTGGAAGGCAAGCTTGGCGATACGGATATGTAGATCTCCTACCATTGTAACCGACTCGTAACCCTAACCTATCCGTGTCTATATAAACCGGAGGGTTTTAGTCCAGAGGACTAACAACAATCATACCATAGGCTAGCTTCTAGGGTTTAGCCTCCTTGATCTCGTGGTAGATCTACTCTTGTACTACCCATATCATCAATATTAATCAAGCAGGAGTAGGGTATTACCTCCATCGAGAGGGCCCAAACCTGGGTTAAAACATCGTGTCCCTTGTCTCCTGTTACCATCCGCCTAGACGCACAGTTCGGGACCCCCTTCCCGAGATCCGCCGGTTTTGACACCGACAGCAACCCTCCCACTCGGAGGCTTAGCTGCAGTCCAGTACTCGCCTAAGTGTGAAACACATCCCTATCCGCAAGGACGCGGAGGTGCAGGTTGACTGCAACCTTCTCCTTCGGAGCTGCGCCACAAATACAATGTGTGCTCCATCCCTATCCGCAAGGACGACGAGGTGCAGGTCGACTGCAACCTTCTCCTTCGGAGGTGCGCCACAAATACAATGTGCGCTCCATCCCTATCCGCAAGGACGACGAGGTGCAGGTCGACTGCAACCTTCTCCTTCGGAGCTGCGCCACAAATACAATGTGCGCTCCATCCCTATCGGCAAGGACGACGAGGTGCAGGTCGACTGGGGTCTCCACCTCAAAGCTGCACCTCAAGTACAGAAATTATTCCGAGTGAAGAATAAGTCCACTCGAAGGCAAACGCAAGCATATTCAGAAATAAACCATGTTCGGATAAATTCTAAAGTTCCAGACCGCAGATCAAAGTACTCAGGCATCCAGCCCGAAAGAGTTTAACAGTTACAAAAACCACTCGGCATCCCGAGGCAAATTTAAGGTAGAGCATAAAAGTTTGTTCACTCCGCAGGAGGATGGCTAGCAGGCTCGACGAACTCGTCTAGGTCAACACCATTGGTGATCCGAGTGGCGGCAGCAATGAAAGTCTCCATAAAAGATCAAAAATCATGCCTCTTGGTGTTGGCGACCTTGATCGCTGCCAGCTTATCTTCTCGCGTTTCTTTGCAATGGACACGAACCAAAGACAGAGCCACATCAGCACCACACCGGTCAGAAGACTTCTTCCACTCCTGCACTCGACCGGGGATCTCGTTAAGTCGAGTCATCAGAGACTCAAGGTCATTCTGGAGCGTTGCCCTTGGCCAGAGTGCTGTGTCGATCCGCGATGTGGCAACCTTCACCGAGCAAGGTAGTCAACAACACCGCTGATGCGGGATTCCAATGGAGCAAGTTCATAGCAGCTTCATCTTTCACGGGAGTTGATGGGGTCCAAGCTTGGTCTAATCTGCCCGGTCTCCTCCTCGATGTCTCGCAAAACTCTGCATGCACAATCCGAGGTGAGTCAATATTCAGATGCCGAGTCGACGAAGATAAACCACTCGGAACAAAGTATATACCTTCAAGCTTGATGAACAGCTTCTTGGCAAGGCTCCAGATCATCCCTCCTGCGAGCAATGCTCTCCATCTTCTCGTTCAGATTGACCTTGTCCTTCTTCAAGCGGGTTACTTCCTTGTTGGCTTCGTCCAGGGCAGATTTTATCTTGGAGTTCTCTTCCTCCAATTTGCCAACTAAAGCCAACTTCTGTTCAGCCAGAACAGTTTTGTCATCAGCCTTCTTCTGTGCGGCAGCCAGATCTTGATCCTTCTTTGCCAGAGCCTGGTTCAGTTTTTCTCAAAAGAAATGATGCTTGGTTCGTAAAGAGCGTAATGAAATCCAGGTCTAAGACAAACCAATGACAAGTCCAGATACATTGGCCTCATCCTTGGCTTTCTCAGCTCTGCCTTGGCCAACCTGTGTCAAGGTTGAGTTGAATCTGCTATTTCTCCAAGTTAGCAAAGTGAGCTCCAAGATCACAATATTTCGCAACTGGATAAAAGATTGGTTATTTCAGAGAGGTAAAAGGACAAAGACAATAATTCCAAGACTACTGTCGAATCAAACATCCAACAGCAGCTAGCGGGATTACACCTGGCAGGTGCACTTAGCGTGCCCCCACTAGTTCAGTTTACACTGACAAGACCTTTCCAACATGAAAAGCAAAAAAAAGAAAGAGACAAGAAAAACAAGCTTTTCAGACTATAGTCGATCGCCTGCAATGACCACCATCTGGGATTACACTCAAGGTGCACTTAGCGTGCCCCCACTGTTCGGGCTTTACACTGACATGGTCCCACTGCACTGAGTGAAGGAATTCAAAATTAAGACTTCACGACCGCCTGCAATCCACCATAGTCTCGGGATTACACCTGGATGCACTCAGCGTGCTCCCCACTAGTCCAAAAATTCAACCGACAACAACAAAAAGTTCAGCTCAAAGTATGAATTTGTTCAAGGATTAAATCAAACACCCAATGGGTGTACAGATGCAAAGATCCTTGAAAGAGAGTTTTCAGTACCATATCCTAAATGTAACAAGCCAAGAGAGTCAACGACATTCTCGCTAACTCAACATTGCTCGAGAGCCGAGCTAGCATCATAAGCAGCTGGCCGCATCCCGCACCATCTTCATCTTCTCCATCATAATACCCGCCATGATAGCTTCTTTGGCAGCATTCACTTTGTCCTCTCGGGACGTGATGGGTGGCAAAATCGAAGGTGGATCGGCAGGAGCTCGGCAATGACGCAGAAGGTAGAGCACTCGACAAATGTATAGCGGCGGAAACAGAAGTCCGATTGGCATCACCAGCCCCGAACGATCGTTCCACGCCCAAGGCCGATCGAGGCGCCTTGCCAAATAACGCTTCTATTTCTCCTCCCCAAAGGCCTGTCTGCTCATCCTCATCATCGCCGGGAGGTCAATGACGTTGGGAGCTGTTAAAAGATCGGTCGCAAAATTACATCGCCTGATTGATATATTGCGCTCAATCGACAAAAGAAGACAGTAATGACGAAGATCGAAATCAGATTGGAGGTGACCGTGATCTTCCATTTCCTCATCCTCGCCCTTAGAAGTCAAGTCCCGTGAGGTAGCAGCATTGCCAGCTTTAAGATTCGCTCTGGTCAAATCAAAGGAAAAATAAACAGCACAGAGCGTCGAGTGAATGCGAAAGAAAAACACTCACGCAGAAGCAATGGGGATATCAATCTTAATCTCCGGCAATGCCTTCCGAGGCTTCTGCACTACAACCTTGGATTGCTTTGGGGCTTTCTCAGTCGGTGCCGGGGAGGACGTCCGAGGACACTTTGAAGATTGGCCAGTTTGAGTGATCACCTTTTCGCGGGCGCTCGCCCGGTCTTGGTCGAGCTTGGATCGCCTCTCCCTGCAAGGAGGCGAGTCGACTTCTTCTTCGTCAATCGATTCGCCGCCTCCTTGTTCCCTCCGCCGTAATGCCACTCACCACTTTTGCCTCCGCTTGCCTCCCTCCGGTTTATGCCCCGCGCTCGCTGGGAATTGAGTACATTTCGCAAGGGCCCGAAGAAAGCAACCTGTAACAAAGTCACCGACGAAGCATAAACAGCTGCACGATTAAATCTAGATTACAATGAAGTTCAGAATTAGACCTTGTCTGGTTCGTAAGACTGGTCGAGTGGTGGAATTCTCCTGGCTCCCCTAGGGTTATCTTTGTTTCCAATGATACTCGTCAACCACCCCTCCAACGTGACCTCCTCCGGATGGGTCCGAGTGGTGTCATCACTACCCCAATACATCCACATCGATGGTCTCGAGCTTGAAGCGTTGATGCGCTGTCGAGGAAGACCTCCAACAAATCCATACCGTCACCCTCACACGGATAAGCCGGACTACTGCTCGACCAGCACCTTAACTTGCGCCTTCTCCTCTGGGATCACCTTCAAAGGGGAGGGCTTCCCCACTCGGGCCATGGAAAAAGTAGGAAGTCCAATGACCGCCTCGAGTCGGCTGGTCTCGCAAGAGAGTGAAGTCGACCGCCATCCACGGACCGAGTCGGAAGGATCATGGTCAGAAGGAACTTTTGCCTCTCATCTGAACCCCAAGACCCCCGCACATCTGGATCACCTGTGTCCTCTCGTCACTCGGATTGGCCTTTTTTACCGTCTGGGAACGACAGGTGAAAATGTGCTTGAAAAGGCCCCAATGAGGTCGGCAACCCAAGAAATTCTCGCACAAAGACACGAAGGCAGCAAGGTACACGATTGTGTTGGGAGTAAAGTGGTGGAGTTGCGCCCAAAGAAATTCAAGAAACCCCAAAGAAAGGGTGTGGAGGCAAGGAAACTCAAGGGTCGACGTGGAGTGGCGAGGAGAACGACTCACCTCCCGAGGTTGTGGCTCGCCTCCTTCCCCGTAAGCCGCTACCGATTCGTGGGGGATCAGTCCTCTCGACTCAAGTCGCCGATGTCGCCCTAACGATCGCCGAGCGGATCCAGCCGCTTCGATCCAGCCTCGCGCGGCAGCCGCCTCGAGGAAGATCCGCCTGCCGGACTTCTTCCTTCGCTGCCGCTTTCTTCGCTCGCTTAGAGCCACCGACTTTCTTTTCCCCATTGTCGCAGTGAAACGCGAACGGAGCAGCTGCACTGGGGCGAGAGCAGGCACGGCAGAGAAGTCTGAGGAGGAGGGGAAAAAATGAAAACGCACTATTCAAAAACCCTGGTCTGGCACCTTATATGAGGTTACTTCCGAGGATCGACTTGTAGGCCCAAAGCGATCTTATCAAATCCGCCATACAAGGCACATGACACGTGGCTAAAAGGCGGCGTGGAAATCGAGGCGGCCTTGCCTTATCCCATCCGACATCGCGGCCTCCTCCGCGCTTCCCCGAATTCAATCTCATAAATCATGGACAGCGTAACAACTTGTCGTGGAAGATCTCTCCACATCGCCACCGGAGCTCTTCCAATAAAAGATCACCGACAAACACTAGGAATGGATCAAGGCGATCAAAAAGAATTTGTGTCATCACCTTGGTTCATTGATCCAACAAGATATACTCATAGCACGAAAAATGGGTCGGAAGTGTTCTCAACTCCTTCCTCACTCAAACCCTGATCCATTCGGGGGCTAATGATGAAGCTATGTACCTAGGGTAGGGTCATGGACCTGTCCAAGATACCCTCACCAAGGACATCTCTAAAAGAACTAGAAACATTTGAAGAAGAATCATCATCCACTCGACCATGAAGTTATGTTCCACTCGACAGTCTGGAAGACACTCGACCACGTAGGCAGTCACTCAACTACCGGGAGATCTAAGGCCACTCTGCTCTATAACGGCCGGGAATTAAGTCATAGCTTTAATGGTCATTATGTATCTTTATTACTGGCGTTATCAGTAACGCCCCTCTCTTAATGTACATTGAACCATGTGTAACGGAGGGAGCCGGGTCCCGCGCACTCTATATAAGCCACCCTCCTCTCGAGACAAGGGTTCGCACCCTCGAACTCACACGCCATAATCCAATGACCGCCTGGGCTCCGAGACATAGGGCTATTACTCCTATGAGAAGGGCTCTGAACTCAGAAACTTATGCGGTACAACTCCTCCATAGCTAGGATCTTGCCTCTACATTCCTACCCCCATTCTATCGCCGACTTAGAACCACGACAGCCGCCGTCATGAAAGCACGCTCGCTAGCTCCTGCTGTCGCCGAGGGTCTGGGCGCCCCGAAAGTGCCACACACTCCCTCGACCCCTGCACCTCTCCCTCTCTCGGACCCCTGCCCTCCTTCGCTTCTTCCCGCGAACGCCACCGTCAGCCGACGCTGTTGCCGCTGCCGAGCCACCTCTCACCTCCGCCTGAGTCCAAGTTCACCATCCGCTTCGGGTTCTTTCCATCGACTCACGCAACGCCGACGCCTCAAAGCGCCGCTTCGACGCTTTCTTTCTTCTCGGTCGCCGAGATCGCCCGCTGCCCTCGCCGCTTCGACTCTCCACCGAAGCTCGCCATCTGCACCACTGCAATCGCCGTGAGCCATCGACCAACCCCTTTTGTGATCCGCTTACACGCCAGAGCCGCTATTCCACCGGAGACCGAATCTGCACCGGCCGAAGCTTGCCGCTGTACACACCGCCAGAATCCCCAACCGAGCACACCCACGTGCTCACCAAGGCATGAGGGTGCTATAGGAGCCAAGCACGCGACCTCATGGCACCGCAGCCTCGCCTCCCGAGGGCGCCTGATTTTGCCACCGCCACTGCCGCCACCGCCGCTACACGCACTACAAAAAAAAAAGACACATCCATGACATTTTGGGTCGAACGAATTTTTTTCTCATATATATGACACTTCTATGACGATAATTGTGACAAACCCGTAGATCATCATAGATGTGGTGGGCTCCTACTTATGACGAAAAATCATGACAGAAATGGGCTTTTCGTCTGGCGGGCGGAGACGCAGCTGCATGACATTCTTGGGGCCGCCCATGATGGAAAAACCGTAGAAGCGAGGGGAGGAAATTTTCGGGAGTTCCCGTTACGGTGGAGGTCGGGGCCGAAAGCGATGCGCTGCTTTCTCGAGACACGTATGCGCTGTGTGCGAGGCGCTGGCTCTAATCAACCCGAGAGAGGCATTGGGTTTCTAAATGAACCCGAAAGCGATTGCACTACAAAGCACGCTACATCGATCGAGCGATCGATCGATGGTTGTTAATCAACCCGATCGAGCGATTCTTCGCCATCGCTAACTCAAGCCGATCGATGGTGCCTCGGATGAACAAGTGAGGTTATGGGAGGGGTGTTGATGAACAGTTCCCGTGGGGGTGGATGAACAGGACCTGTGGTGTTGCTCTCTGATGAACAGACTCGACGACGAGCCGGTTGGGGCTGGATGAACAGACCCGTGGAGGGCTGATGAACAGACTACCCTGTGGAGGGCAGGATGAACAGAGACGGTGGAGGGGTGCCCGTGGAGGGGTGGTTGAACAGACCCCATGGTGTGGAGGGCTGGATGAACAGAGACGTGGAGGGGTGGTTGAACAAGAGTCGGTGGAGTAGCGCGGTGGAGGCCGGAGGAGGTCGACGATGGATGAACAAGAGCTCATGGAGGCCGGAGGGGTCGACGGTGGAGATGAACAGATCCCGTGGAGTCCTGCTTTGCGGTATGCCACACCCTCCCGGCGAACAGACCTCGCTTCGACCAGCATCGCCCAACACAAGTCCGCTTCTTCGCTTTTGCGGTACGCCACACCCCTCTCGATCAACAGACTCCTGCTTCGACCGTAGGAGGTACGCTTCTCCGCTTTATGGAATGCCGCACTTCTCCCGGCGAACAAGATCCTGCTTCAACATGGCCGATCGAACAAAGGCACCGCTTCTCCGCACAGCGGTACGCCAGCCTCGCTTCCATCGCCTGCTCCGCCCAAGCCTCCCGATGAACACGACTCACATTCCGCTGCTCCCCATGAACACGACGCATTTCGCTGTTTCCCATGAACACAACGATTTCGCTGTTTCCCATGAACACGACGATTCCGCTGTTTCCCCATGAACACGACGACGACGCTGTTTATCCGCTCCGACCCAGCCATGTACACGAGCCCTGGTCGACGAGATGCGCCGAGTAGGCGCTTCGAGACCTCGCCAGATGTACACATACGCGGTCAGATTTTATTTTTGCACCCTGCCCGCCTCTACTACTTACACGCGGCATGCCTCTACATCGACCAAGATATATGTACGCATATCGTCATGACCAGCATGACAACGCTATGTATGCTTCACCGTGGGTCCCGACCGTTAGGCACTTCCTTGCGTATAAGATGTAGCTGGTGGGTCCTAGCAATGGGGCTTAAATACGGTGGCCCGTCCGTGGGTCCCCGCTGTCGTGGAGGAATAATTATTTTGCACGTAATAAGGAGGCACTTCTTGCTGTCGGGCCGTGGACCCACCGCCACCTCTCCACGCACACCCACGCCCGATGGAAGTCGCCTTGACCACGCCATGCCGAGAGCACCAGGGCGGTGGACGACGGCGAGGCCTAGGAAGGGGACAACGGGAGCCGGGAAGACGCGACAAGGAAGCCCGCGCAGAGAGGAGTACGAGGGTTCACCGTTCGGCTATGCGTGAGGCTGCTGCCGCCGCAGCAGGCTCGCCACGGTGGGAATAGTAGGGGCGGTGAGGCCTCCGAGGCAGCACAAGCCGGCCATGGAGGCAGGTGGAGCATGCGGCACGACCGGGCGCTGCTTTGGGCGGCCGGAGCAAGAAGACCAGAGGTTGAAGAAGCACCGCGCCGTTGGATGGACATCGACGGTCACCGGAGTTAGAATCATTCATATTGACTAAGTTGACAAAGCTCTTCGCCCTCACAACTTAGTAGGCCCATAAGTCAGCCTACCACTAAGGTGGGTCCCAATAGCCGGGGAGTATTCATTTTTTGTGCGTAATAAGGAGGCACTTCCGTGGTTCCGAGCCGACAAATGGGGGACGGTTTTTCACGAAATACGATGGTCTGTCCGGTGGGTCCCAGCAGAATCGTGGGAAATGATTTTTGGCAAAATATCTGGTGGCCCATCCGTGGGTCCTCGCTGTCGTGGAGGAATAATTATTTTCCGCGCAATAAGGAGGCACTTCTCTGCGGCTGCCGGAGCCACCGTCACCTCTCCACGACAAGACTTCTTCCGATGCAAGTCGGTCATTGACCACATTGACCACGCCAAGGCCGAGAGCACCACGGCGGTGGCGACGGCGCAGGCATAGGAAGGGGATGACGCGAGCCGGGAAGACGCGGAGGGATGCCCACGCCGGAGAGGAGTACGAGGCTCACCGTTCGGCGCATGTGTGAGGCTGCCGCCGTCAAGAATAACAGGTGGGTGAGTAGAGGATGCCCCGCCAGCGGGGAGTAGTAGGGGCGCTGAGGCTCAAGGGCAGACACACCGCCACGGGAGGCGGAGAGGGGTCCCGCCAACGCTGCTTGGCGGCCGGAGCAAGAAGATCGAGATTGAAGAACACGACGGCCGTTGATGTCAATCCAACGGTTACGCCTGCTAGAATCGCTTGTTGACGATATGATAACTAAAAAATCTGCATACGCTGTCAACTAAACAGCCCACAAGTTAGACCACTCTCTTTTTTTTAATAAATTATATATAGCTCATGGCAACTTCTTATGCAATTTATTGCAGCTGTTTTTTTTGGTTGGCTAGGCCAATTTTGCATATTTCGTGGGTTCCAAACTATTTTTAATACCTAACTCTAGCCAGATTTGAAGTACTTTGAAGATATATTTAAATTAGGTTAATGCCCAAAGAAATAGGAATCTGAAATGTGATAAAATTCAGAAATTATAAAGTAATTGCCAATTTGTCATCTCTTTTTATATTTATAACCCATTTCATATTACTTTCAAGATTTTCAAAGGCCTTGAAAGAGTTGCGCCCCATCGTATGAGAAAAAATAAGTAGGCTCGATTGGGTATTCTTCTAAAAATAAACTGGGCTCATTTTCACAAAGAAGAAATAGCTGGGCTGGTCACATGGTGAACATAAAATATAAGTCTGGCTAGACGGCCACAGCCCAGCTCAAACCCCGCCCGCCTTTTACAATACCAAACAAAAAAATATCGCTCGAGTAGCTACGCCCCTGTGTGTCACCGATCTTGTGCTGTTCTCTTGTCTATTGACTATATACGCCATTAATGTCATGGGTCCTAGATGTCGAAAACACTAGGAGGAAGCATTTTATTTTTCCATACGCGACGTGCAGGGGCCCCTACTATCATCCTCTCCACGCATTTCGCTGATTCCCGTTGTTTGTTGACCATGTTGACAATGCGAGAGGGCGGCGCCACGGGCGAAGCGCACTCAAAGCGCTGGAGGACGCCGGGCGCTAATGATTTAGGAGATGGTGGGCGGCGATGCAGGCCGAGGCTCACCACCATGGAGGCGGAAGGGCAGCTCACGGCCAAGCGCTGGTTTGGTTTTGGCTACTGGATGAAGATAGGATCAAGAAACACGATGATCAGTAAAAGCAGCAGGAGTACTTAACAACCTTAATCAAAACCAGCAGGGCACTTAACAACCAAAGTCGAAAGCAAGATGAGTACTTATATGTGTCCAACTGCATAAAGCACGCCTAATAAAGGCTACTTTTGCCTACAGCTAACTAAGGGTGAGGCCGCCAAGCCCCGTGACAAGGCCCAGCGCCACCCCGCAAGATCCACAACCTTTCCTCAAAGCGGCTTCATCTCACAACATGGTCAATAAACAGGATATTCGCTAGAGCCATGGAAAAGCATGAACATAATCTTCTCTGTCTCTATTCTCCAAGATGGACGAGCCTTCATTATTTGAGACCACCCATTGTCGGTGTCAAACCGCGGATCTCGGTAGGGGGTCCCGAATCAAGGCCTAGGCGATGGTAACAGAGACAAGGGACACGATGTTTTTACCTGGTTCAGGCCCTCTCGATGGAGGTAATACCCTACCCCGCTTGATTAATATTGATGATATGGGTAGTACAAGAGTAGATCTACCACGAGATCAAGGAGGCTAAACCCTAGAAGCTAGCCTATGGTATGCTTGTTGTTCGTCCCACGGACTAAAACCCTCCGTTTATACGCATAATCGGATAGGTTAGGTTACACGTAGTCGGTTACAATGGTAGGAGATCTACATATCCAGACGCCAAGCTTGCCTTCCACGCCAAGGAAAGTCCCATCCCACACGGACGAAGTCTTCAATCTTGTATCTTCATAGTCTTGGAGTCCGCCGTGACGATAGTCCGCTATCCAGACACTCCCTCTAGTCCGGACTCCTCAAGAGTCTCCTAACCAGGCTTCAATGACGGTGAGTCCGCTGATTGTCTTCGGCATTGCGAGGCGGGTTCTTCTCCAAATTCCATATACTTGTCGAATAGTGTCCGCTTCGATAAATGCTGCGCCTCGGCTTTTTGCGCCCAATAATGGCCATCTTCCACGTGTTTGAACGAATGCGGTGCCGTGGTATTTTTACAATTACCCCCTAGCCGCTAAAATGAGCCGCTTTATAAAAGGTTCAAGGATCTAGATCTGAGTTACACCATCCCCCTTTGCGAAGCCATCTGGAGCGCATCAAAGCCCATTCCATCGTGGGACAATCGACGCTGCTCCTCCTCTCAAGGCCCCAGCCCCTAGCCAGAGAGCGGCCCCGATCCCTCTAAAGGAGAGCGGTGTGCTTCATCTCTTATCTAGTAAGAGGACTCGGATTTCCAATCCATCCGCTTTCTCCGGGGCTCTTGGTGTTCTACGGCCCCAATTGCACCATCTTACTATCGCCGATCTTGCACATCGCGGGCTTCGTGGGCCCTTTGTGAACTGTTCTCGGGCCCGAGGCTCATTTCGGCTGTGGAAGAGAGTATTCTGCCTAGTACCCCGCTCTCATGAGGGGTCAATATATCAAGTGGGCGAGCCGAAGCTATGGCGATCGCCGGACCGGATACCTATCCGGACCCTAAAGAAGGCGTCCAAGACTCGCCTTCGAATGGTTTCACATGGAGGACATCCCGCTGCCGATCCTGTTCGATCGCCTTCCGGAGTTCAGCAATGCTCCTCAAGAAGCGCTTGCTAGCGCCTCGAGCCCCGGAGAGAAGATGATCGATGTCCGCTATTTGATGAGCCGAATAAGGTTATCGGGTTTCATGCCGGATTGACCATGACAGAGTCATGGCAATCAATTATGAGGGGAGTGCAGCCGCTATAATACAGGGGCCACCCCATGGGACTTCAACGGGAGGACGATGCCACCCGCCATGGCCGCAGAAGGGCCAGGATCGGCCACCAACCGGTGAAGATCTTGTCTGCCATGTACAAAGGGGAGGAGGAGGATTTCTCGTGTCAATCCATCAAGGAGTTTTCAATAACCTCAAGCCGGGTAAGCAAACATCTTTGTGACCTGTCCGATCCATGTTCCCATGGTTAAATATCTCATTTCGTGGTTTTTGCGCAGAACTGCGCCGGACTGTGGAGAAGATACACAACCCGCTTCACAACCCGAGGATCCGAACGGTCCTCGATCCGACCTCCAAGAGGATCCGGATATAAAAGTGGAGTTGATCGACGGGTGTTCTACCAACTTAGCATCGACAATGCTTTGGTAGCCATTACGGCCGACACCCCGAATACTTCCACCTTTCACAGTAATCCGAGACCAAGATCCCAAAACCCCGATAATGACCCATCCGCATATTTTTGATCACCAGATACCAATGGTGTTTCGCAGGGGTTCCTTCGAGGCGGGAAGCCGAGCCTCGCGACGGTTGGCCAACAAGGCAGCGCGCCCAGAGGTTAAAAGAAGTGCGGTCCGGATCAAACTCCGCCAAGAATAAAGATAGCGGTCACCATACTCCCGGATTGATTCCTAGAAGGCGATTAACGCCGATGCTCTTTTCAGAAAAGAGCGCCACGGACTTAGTCCGGAGAGATTGCCAATCGAACCTTCACCGGACAAGCTTCAAAGCTGGGTCCGGAGGCTGAGGCGAACACGAGATGTGCGTCGGATGCTCCTCCGACAGAGGATGCCGACAGGTTGTCTGCCACCAACTTCGAGGTGGAGAGCGCTTTGAATCACAAAGCGCCGCGGACAGTTCTTTCGGACGATGTTTCTCCCTGAGGCCTTGAATGCCTTTGATTCGAGATGCGATCTCCGCGCAGCCAAGATGGTCTAGCCAGTAGCTACGGAGCAAAGATGTGAAGGACATACGGTAAGGAAATTTGACATTTATATATGCCAAGAGTCTCGAGACTTAAAATAGTTAGAATAACTGATTTAAGGATCATTTGTTATGCAGATCTTACGTAAAAGAATAGCCGACTGTCCCAGAGCTTGAAGAGTGCAAGGCCCAACTTGAGGCAAGACGAGCCACTACATGGGGAGCTACAGAGGCCCCTCTCGTAATATATATGCTTTAAAAAATAAATAGTTTATAAAGTGCGGGGTGTGAATCTCGACCAAAACATTGCAGATGGCGCCGATTAAATCGACAAGCAACAGCTCTTACGCCGCTAAAGGTCGGGCGAGAGCGCTTACGAGGGTGCGGCAGAGAAGAATAACTCCAAGATGCCAACACCAAGCTGGGTGAGGAACTAAAGGATGTTCGTGCTCAGCTTGTCCGACTCCATAAAGGAGAATCGGCGGCTTCGTCATGCTGCATTTTCAAGAAGTGCTTGAGCGAACCTTGAAAAGAGTTCGGCGAGGAAGGCCATTAACATAAACATGTATGTAGGTTTGCTCACAGTGTCGCCCCGAGGAGGAGATGCCCAGTTCTTCGGGTGATCTTCTTCCCGAATTGTGTCACCAGCATCGAACGAAGTCGGGCAAGTGTGATGAAAGGCATCGCCAAGCCTTGTGGCTATCTATCTCCCCGCCCAAGGCATTGGGGAGCTGGTGGAGCGTTTCAAGGAGCACGGCGGCGCTCCGCTATGTGTCGACGCCGATTCCAAGTCACATCGACCTAGCCGGTAACACTCATATCACTTTGCGCGCCTCACGCACGGTATTCTACCGGTGTCGCTTTACCATGGCCCGGACCGCTTGCACCTTTTGGCTCACGATATGATAGTGTCGCTAGCATCCATATGACAGAGAACCCGGCCGACATGGCTAGTCGTGAACCCAAAGCAGCACTAACCCATGGGGACAGGCATACATGAATCACATCGAGCATGTCGGTCAGCAGCGCAGAATCCGGCTGCAGCACTGGCTATCAGACTCCGGGAACCCGGCTCAGAGCAGGTTAGGCAGACTCGGATGTCACCAAGGTGACATTTCAAGGGATGACACAGAACGGCGTGAAACACATGCCGCCACCAAGTGTCCAGAGCAAAGAGTGCTGGGCTAGCAGACTCGTGAACCGGTCAGAAGCGGACTACTATCGCCAGAAGCACTAGACTACATTTACCCATATGAGAGGCTGCCAAGGATAAACAACTAGATTGTCAGATCCCACACATACCAAGCATTTCAAACATACACACAATATGCTCAATATGTGTAAATACAACATGGCATCACAACATAACTCTATGACTCAAATATTTATTCATTAGGCTCCGAGGAGAGAGATATTACAAACATGGGTCTCATGACCCAACATACAGAGCATACAAGAAACAAGCACAAGCGGAAGCTTAACATGTCTGTGTACAGACATCTACAAATGAAAAACGCTGAGAAGCCTGACTATCTACCAGATCCTGCCGAGGGCACAAGATCGTAGCTGAGGTAACAAGCTAAACGTCAAGTCCACGCTGAACTACTAGCGAGACCGACGCTCTCTCGCAAAACATAAAGTAAGCAAATGTGAGTACAAACGCATCAGCAAGACTTACATCAGACTAACTACATATGCATCATTATCAACAAAGAGGGGGGTGGGTGGAGTTTGACTCGTGGCAGCAAGCCAGCTTTGACTCGGTGGCTATCCTGAATCCACGACCACGCAAGTAACTCTTTGAGGTGGCGCACCCGGTCCACATATTCACCATATCAAACACCACTATGGACCCGCCTCCCTTTCCTCCCTACGAGAACGCCATCCATAGCACTCACGCTTATCTTGCGATTTTAGAGTATCCACTTTCACTTGTCTATGAACCGATATAGGCAACCCCGTAAGTCCTTTTCCGCTGACATGGCTATTCGAATAGATCATTTATAACCCCGTGCAGGGTGTACTTCTTCACACACCGTAACACCCCGGATGTAACTTTCCATATTTGTAACTCCAACTCTTGCCATTTTCGCATTGTGATATGATATTCCTCCGTGGTTGGGTTTTTCTTCATTTTTGCATTTTGTCCATGTCATGCATTTTCATATCATGTCATCATGTGCATCTCATTTGCATACGTGTTCGCCTCATGATTCCGAGCATTTTTCCCGTTGTCCGCTTTTGCAATCCGCACTTATGTCCCCCGCCGCCCCTTTACGCTTTTTCCGTGAGCGGTACTAAACTTTCTCGAATGGACCGAGGTTTGTCAAGTGGCCTTGGTATACCACCGTAGACCACCGGTCAAGTTTCGGTCATTTGGAGCTCGCTTGGTACTCCAACGGTTAACCGCACTCGCAAAGGCCTCTTTTTAAGTTGCAGCCCAACACCCTTCAAAATAGTCCAATAACCCATCTAAGTCACTTCCATGCTCTCCGTCGCTCGATCACGATCGTGGGGCGAAAAACTACACCTCATTTGGACTCTCCTAGCTCCTCTATGCCTATTTAAACACCTCCCCTTCCAAATCCGGTCCAAACCCTAGCCATCCTCATCCCCGCACTAACGACAAATTCCCGACGACGAACACGCCCGCTTCGCCACACTGCCGCCTCGCACGAACTGGGCGCGACATGGCACTCCTGCCATCACAACGCCTGCCCGCCTGCCAGCTCGGCCACTGCCTCACAGGCACTGCCTCCTGCCTGCCTCATTGCTGCCTCTGCCGCGGTGCCCGCTGCTCGCTGCTGCTGGCCGCACCGCTGCTGGCTGCCTGCCTCCGCTGGGCTGCCTCCGCCACTGCCGCATGACTCGCATGTCAGCCACGACACTGCCATCCGCCACCGGCCGGATCCGGCGAGGGGCCGGCTCCGATCCGCCCCGCCTCTGCCCTGAGCGCCTGCCTGCCCTCCTCGCCTCCGCAGAGCTCCTCCGCCGCCTCTCCGCTGCCGATCGGGATCCGATCGATCAAGCCCGAGGGTTGACTTCTTCCCTCAAAATTCGCCTAAGTTTTTGTCTTGGTGATTATTTTGTGGCATTTTCAACGATCATAACTTTGCATCCGTAGTCTCTTCATTTCAGCGTGTAATATGTCAAAATGTTCGCCTCAAGAGTAGATCATTTCATCTCATTGCATCATTTTCATTTGAGCTCATCTTGATGCCCGAAATGCTGTTAGAAGAGGGCTATGTGATGTTAGTTTCGCTTTCTTAATGTAACTTGCACTTTTGTTATTTTTGCTATGAATGATGTGTGCACCCTATGAATTTGAGTCCTACATGTGTTTTGTAATATGCCATGCCATCTTTCCAGGGGTGTATGCCATGTATTTTTGTGATCTATGTGGTGACTAGCACAAGCATGCAAACTAGGTGTCCTGATGTTGCTGATTTCAGCCCTGTTTAGCTGATATTTTGATGCCATGTTAACTTGATGCTACCAAGAGATCCATGCATATTTTGAGATACTTCAGTAAGGATGTTTTGAACATATGGTTATGCTCTATCCATCCATGCCTTTGTTTGCAATTATGGAGTGCCATAGCTTGAGTCAATCGAGCTCTACTTTTTCTATAAAATGTTTCCTGGCAGATTGTTTACATGTTATTCAATTTTGCCAAGGTTGTTGTGGTTGATCCGTATGCTATGATGTTGTTCTTGCCATGTATATCTTCTATGCCATGTCTTCTTGATGTATGTATGCTTAGTTTATCATGAAAGGCTCTGTAGTGAGTGCTTTGAGCTCTTAAACATGCCTACTTGTTATCTGTTTTGACATGCCATGTTGCTGAATCTGTAACTAAACTTGTGATATTGACATGGGTGTTACTATATTTTCTGATCCTTTTGGCTTATGGTCAGTAAGGGACTTTTGTTCTATGCTTTGAGTAGATTCATGCCATGCCTTGTTTTGCTATTATAAGTTCCTGTAGCATGTTGTTTTCTTGCTCAACATTGCTACCGATGCTGTTTTTGCCATGTCCAAATTTCGATATTTTTGCACTTTTGCCATGCTTGTTTGAACCTGTTATGATGTGATTTAGCCGTAGCTCAGTGTTCATCTTTTGTCAAGCATCTTGAGTAGATCACTGCCATATGCTTTGTTGGTACGTTTGGGTGCAGTAGCTTAATTTCTTGTTGCTTGCTAAGTGGTATCATGCTGTTAATGGCAGATTTGTGCCATTCTTGTTTTGCTTGTCATTTGCAAACCGTGCATCCGATTCCGGTGATCTTTATATCGATTTCAACCGAAATCATCTCATCTTTCCAGCGGCATACTTGGTTTGCCAAGTTGATGCCTGGTTCATCATTTTCCTTCCGGAGCGCACATACGCATTGCATATCACATCTCGCATATCATGCCATGTTTTGCATCATGTTGCTTGTGCATTGCACCGTGATTTATTGTGGTTCCTTTGTTTGTGTTCTTGCTTTGGGTAGAGCCGGGAGACGAGTACGTGAACGAGGAACCTGTTGAGAACGCTTACGAGGATCAAGCTTTCGACAACTCTGAGAACATTGCAGGCAAGATGACCATACCTCGAAATCACTTCTATCTTTGCTATGCTAGATGCTCGCTTTTTGCTATGCCTATGCTACGATGCCTATCACTTGCTATATCATGCCACCCATATTGCCATGTCAGCCCCTAACCATCCTTTCCTAGCAAACCGCTGATTGGCTATGTTACCGCTTGCTCAGCTTCTCTTATAGCGCTGTTAGTTGCGTGAAGATGAAGTTTGTTCCTTGTTGAACATGGAGATGTTGTTCCTTGTTGGAACATGTTTACTTGTTGGGATATCACAATATATATCTGCTATAATTAATGCATCTATATACTTGGTAAAGGGTGGAAGGCTCGCCTTATGCCCGGTGTTTTGTTCCACTCTTGCCACCCTAGTTTCCGCCATACCGTGTTATGTTCCTTGATTTCGCTGCCTTACACGGTTGGGTGATTTATGGGACCCCTTGACAGTTCGCTTTGAATAAGACTCGCCCAAAGAAGGCCCAACTTTGGTTTTACCATTTGCCACCTAAGCCTTTTTCCCCGGTTTTCGCGAGCCCGAGGGTCATCTTTATTTTAACCCCCCGACCAAGTGTTCCTTCGAAAGTGTGGCTCAAACTAGAGTGTTCATGTAGCCACCAAGGAAACTTGAGGTTGGTTTTAGTTGTACGGACTGCTCATCCGGATGTGCCTCGAGAACGAGATATGTGCAGCTCCTATCGGGATTTGTCGGCACATTCGGGCGGCTTTGCTGGTCTTGTTTTATTGTCTGTCGAAATGTCTTGTAGTCCGGATTCCGAGATTGATCGGTCTTCCCGTAGAAGGAATATCCTTCGCTGACCGTGAGAGCTTATAATGGGCTTGTTGGGACACCCCGCAGGTATTATCTTTCAAAGCCGTGCTCATGTTATGAGGCGATGGGAATTTGTTAATGTCCGTTGTAGAAAACCCGGTTGACCTCAATTAAAATACACATCAATCAAGGTGTAACTGGATGGTCTCTTCTCGGCGGAGTCCGGAAGTGAACACGGTGTTGGAGTTATGTTTGACGAAGTAGTTCAGATCACTTCTTGATCGCTACTAGCTTCACGACCGTGCTTTTGCTCCTCTTCTCGCCTTTTTGCGTAATGTAGCCACCATATATGCTAGTCGCTTGCTGCAGCTCCACCTCACAACTCTGTCCTTCCTATAAGCTTAAATAGTCTTGATCTCGCTGGTGTGAGATTGCCGAGTCCCCGTGACTCACAGATTCTACCAAAACAGTTGCAGTGCCGACGATGCCAAGCAGGTGACGAACCGAGCTCAAGTGGGAGTTCGACGAGGAACGTGGTCGTTATTATGTGTCTTTTCCCGATGATCAGAGTGGAGCTCAGCTTGGGACGATCGGGATCCGTAGCATTTGGGGTATCTTCTTTATTTTGGTTCCGTAGTCGGACCTTGAGTGTAATCTGAATGATGGATGTTTATTTATGTATTGTGTGAAGTGGCGAATCGTAAGCCAACTATGTATCTCTTTCCTTATGTATTACATGGGTTGTGTGAAGATTACCTCACTTATGACATTGCTTTCAATGCGTTATGCTCTAAGTCGTGCTTCGACACGGGGAGATATAGCCGCATCGAGGGCGCTATGTTGGTAATCGAGCCTTCCCCACTTAGGAGCCCCTACTTGATTGTTTGTCATGCGTTGTTGAGTCTAGAACGGAAATGTTTTGAGTCTTAGGATTATATATATCGGAGAGTAGGATTCTTTTTACTCCCCAGTCCCTTCGTCGCCTCGTGAGGTCTCCCGACGAGAAGTTTTGACTCTCCTCTCCTCAAATTTCACTAAAAAATTTTAGGATCACGCTGGTATCTTGGGATCGCTCCGATGGTTTTGTGACGAGAACATTGTTCTTGGTGCCTCCCGACATTTAGGGTTGTGGCAGTGTCCCGGGAGTTGAGCTCCGAGGTGTTGTCGCCACAATTTTATCGCTGCAGCTTCGAATACCTGAGTTTTACCGACATCGAAATCTCTTTTGTGCAGTTGTTGGTGAGATAACCCCGATAACCCAAAGATCGGGCGAGCTCGAGTATTGCCATGACTCGTATAACGGATGCTTTTCAAGGTCGAGGTACACGATTTCCAAGGTTTCTTGGTTATGTGTTGACGGATGGATACAAATGGATCTAGGTATTGTTAGTTTGGGTGATATATTTTGTGTCCCCTGTATCCCCAACACCGATTGCATAACCGTAAAGTTTCGGAGTTTATAGGTGGGATTCAAGTAGCTCTTAGCATTTCTTCCCGCAGATATTTGGTTCGTGATTGGGTAATCCTTACCACTTATTTGTTCCAATTGTATTTTGTTATTTTTTCATCAACCTTTAATCAAGTGGCTTCTCACCTTAATGGACGGTGATGTTAACTTTGGAATTCATTCGCTCATCCTTGTTCAATGTTTATTGTGAAGACTATATGTTGCAATTTCTATCCGCTGATTCAACTTGACTATTTGTCTATCAAGTGCTAACGGATGTCACCTCTTCAGATGGCTCCGCCAACGCCGTAATCCGGAACGAAATGATGGGAATCACCGAACCTCCACCTCCACCTCCGCCCCGAGGCCTCGGCAAGCTATCATGGCAGCCACCAATGCCAATGCTCGATGATTTTGCAGCTCTTGCAAGAGCGCACTCAAGGGCAAGGCAATCAAGGAAATCAAGGTCAAGGCAACAACCAGCCGCACTTTGCTACTCTCACCGTTCCTCGCTAATCAGTCAAGTCTTTCGCTTCGTGGTCGAGGCCACAGACGCCGACGATTGGCTTGTGGACATCTGCAAACATTTTGAATGTAGCAATGTCGACCTGAGGACTTTGTCAAGTTTGCATCGCTTCAACTCAAGGACCAAGCTGCCGAGTGGTACCAAGAATACAAAGATTCCAGAGGAGGTCGTGGTCATTACTCGGGATGAGTTCCGCCGAGATTTCAGAGCTCACCACATTCAAAAGTGTTGTTGAGAGCAAGCGTGAGGAGTTCCGCAATCTCAAGCAAGGCAACATGTCTGTGTATCAATACAATATCCAGCCCCTAAACTCGCCGCTTTGCTAAGCAAGACGTCCCCGATGAAAAGAGTATGATCTATCAATTCAGAGGTGGTCTCAGAGAAGATCTGCAATTAGCTCTTGTGCTTTTTGAGCCGTAAAAGTATGATGAATTCTACAACATGGCATCAAGCAAGAAGCTGCCCAGCTCAAATGTGAGGCTTCTAAGAAGAGAATCGGGATGCAGTTCAGTCTTCTTCTTCCTCTCAAGTGGCAGCTAAGCAGCAGAAGTTCTACCTTCCTCCTCCTCCGCTCCGCCACCCTTATCAGCAGAAGAACTCAGTGGTCGTGGATCTTCCCACCCACCCAACCCAAAGCTATCGTAACAAGTCTAATTCTCAAGCTCCAAGGTCAAGTGCTCCTTACCACCGTCCGCCTCAGAGGTGACTTGCAACAAGTGTCGCAGAAGGTCACTATGCTAACAAGTGCTTCAACCAAAGGCGCCTTCCGCCTCCTCCTCCCGTGAAATCTTCCAAAGAATGCAAAGGGTCAAGCATAATCCCAAGTCTGCAAAGGTGAATATGATGAATGCAGCTCAAGCGAGGAATCTTCCGATGTGATAATGGGTAATCTCTCGCTTAATGATATTCCCGCAAAAGTCTTATTTGATACGGTGCATCGCATTGTTTCATGTCAAGACCTTTTGCATCTAAGCATGAGTTGGGTTATCAAGTATTGCCTAGTTCTTTATCAATTGTTTCCCCGGTAAGCAAATGACAGCTAATAATTATTCCCGATGTTTCTATCAAGATGGGCGATTATAGATTTCTGCTAAACCAATTGTTCTTGGTGACTCGGATATTGATCTTATTCTGGATGGATCGGCTTTCAAAGACAAAGCTCAGCTTGATTGTGCTGCTGTGGAAATTCAATTGACTCACTCTTCTAATGATGTGATCATCTATGCCGCCGTGATGAAACCATTCGTTGTTTTCTCTCAATGAGAAGGGCGAATTGATGCTATCTCTCGATTCCAGCTTGCTTGTGAGTACCAAGATGTCTTTCCGTAAGAGCTTCCGGAATGCCTCCTCATCGCCGCTTGAGTTCGTATCGATCTTGAGCCCGCATCAACCCGCTTGCAAGCGCCCATACAAGCTTGGACCTGATGAGCTGAAGGAATTGAAGAAGCAGCTCGATGAACAAGAGCGTCTGGTTTGATCGACCGAGTTCATCTCCTTGGGGTTGTGGTGTTCTTTTGTCCGTAAGAAGGATGGCACGGACCGACTTTTGCGCCGACATCGCCCATTGAATAAGAAGACAATCAAGAACAAGTATCCACTTCCCAACATCAATGAGCTTTTCGAGCAACTCAAAGGTGCTAAAGTGTTCTCCAAGCTTGACCTTCAGATGGGTTATCATCAGATTCAGATTCGTGAACAAGATATTCCCAAGACAAAGATTCGTAACAAGCTTTGGTTCTTATGAATATACCGTCATGTCTTTCGCCTTGTCAATGCTCCTCCAACATTCTCTCTGATGATGAACTTCATCTTCAACCCCTACACCAATGAATTCGCCTTGGTCTATCTTGATGATATTTTGGTCTTCCAAGAATAAGAAGGATCATGCCAAACATTTGCGATTGGTGCTAGACAAGCTCGTAGAGTATCAATTTATGCTAAGTTTTCCAAATGTGAATTTTGGCTTGATGAAGTGCTTTATCTTGGTCATATCATCTCCGCCAAGGGCATCGCTGTTAATCCCGAGAAGGTGTCCGCAGCTGTGAATTGGGAACCTCCTCGTATCGTCAAGCAGCTTCGCAGTTTTCTTGGTCTTGCAAGCTATTGTCAAGATTCGCTGAGAATTTCTCCAAGATTGCAAAGCCTCTTTCCAACCTCCTCCGTAAGCATGTGAAGTATGTCCGTCTCCCGAGTGTGACGTTGCTTTCAATACTCTCAAAGAGAAACTCGCCACAGCCTCCCGCCTTGACTCCTCCCGATGAATCCAAGCCATTCAAGTTTTCTCGTGATGCTTCTTCAAGGTCTCGTGCTGTGTTAATGCAAGAGAAGAGAGTTGTGGCTTATACCTCTCGCCACCTGAAGCCCAACGAAAAGAACTACCCCACTCACGATCTTGAGTTGGCGCAGTTGTCCATGCATTGATAACATGGAGACATCTCTTGTTGGGAAGGAAAGTGGACATTTTCACCGATCACAAGAGTCTCAAGTATATCTTCACTCAACCCAACCTCAACCTCAGGCAAACTCGATGGGTCGAAATGATTCAAGAGTACAACCCAAGTATTGAATATACTCCGCAAGGCCAATGTCATTGCAGATGCTTTGAGCAGAAGGCTTATCGCAATAGTTTAATCCTCAAGCCCTTCCAACCGGATCTTTGTGAAGCTTTCCGCAAGCTGAATCTTCAAGTTGTTCCTCAAGGCTTTCTTGCCAACCTCATAGTCTCTCCTACTTTGGAAGATCAGATTCGTGAGGCTCAACTCCTGGATACCATGGTGAAAAGGTGAAACGTGGTATCGACAAGGGCATTTCCAAGTACAAGTGCTTCCACATTGATGACAAAGATACTTTTCTTCGAGGACCGGATTGTGGTTCCAAAGGGTGATCTACGAAGTCATTATGAACGAGGCTCACAATTCGCTTCTATCCATTCATCCTAGAAGTACGAAGATGTACCATGACCTCAAGCAAATATATTGGTGGACTCGAATGAAGCGAGAAATTGCTCAATTCGTGAATGAGTGTGATGTCCGCAGAAGAGTGAAAGGTAACACCAACGACCAGCTGGTCTCCTCCAACCTCTTGCTATTCCGAATGGAAGTTTGATCATATTGAAATGGACTTCGTGGACTGGATTTCCAAAGTCCAAGCGTGGAAATGATGCTATCTTCGTTGTCATTGACAAGCTTACTAAAGTGGCTCATTTTCTTCCTATCAAAGAATCTATCACAACAGCTCGCTTAAGTGAGCTATACACCTCCAGATTGTCTCCTTGCACGGCATTCCACAAGTGATCTCTTCGCACTGCGGCAGCATCTTTACCTCCAAGTTTTGGGATTCTTTTCAAGGCCATGGGCACCAACATTCGCTTTCAAAGACAGCTTTCCATCCTCAAACAAGTGGCCAAGTCGAGCGAGTCAATCAAATCCTTGAAGATATGCTCGTGGCTTGTGTCATTTCCTTCGTATGAAGTGGAAGATTGTCTTCCATATGCCGAAGTTCTCCTACAACAACAGCTTCCAAGCGAAGTTCGCAAGGCCCCATTCGAAATTCTCTATGGCGTAAAGTGCCGATTCTCTCAATTGGTCCGAGACAGTGAACGCCAACTTCTTGGCAATGACTTGATCACGTAGTCAAGAAATGTGCAAAGTCATTCGTGAGAATCTCAAAGCCGCCGCAATCGCGCCAGAAGAGCTATTATGATGACAAGCACCGGATGTGGCTTTTGAAATCGGAGACCATGTCTACCTCCGCTCTCCAATGAAAGGCACTCGCCGCCTCGTATCAAAGGGAAGCTTGCCCTAGATACGTGGGTCCTTTCAAGATCATTGGCAAAAGAGGCGATCTCGCCTATCAACTTGAGCTTCCATCCAACTTTGCAAACGCACGATGTGTTTCACGGTCACAGCTTCGCAAGTGCTTCAAGACTCCTGAACGCACTATCAACTTCAAGAAATTGACCTTCAAGAAGATCTCTTATCATGAGCACCCTGCTATTCTTGAAGAAACCGAGCGCAAGACTCGCAACAAGTCAATCAAATTCCTGAAAGTGAAGTGGTCACACCATTCCACCGAGAAGCCACCGGGAGCGCGAGGATCACCTCCGCTCCGAATATCCGAGTTCTTTCAGTCCTAGATCTCGGACGAGATCCTCTTGTAGTGGTGGAGTGTTGTAACACCCCGGATGTAACTTTCCATATTTGTAACTCCAACTCTTGCCATTTTCGCATTGTGATATGATATTCCTCCGTGGTTGGGTTTTTCTTCATTTTTGCATTTTGTCCATGTCATGCATTTTCATATCATGTCATCATGTGCATCTCATTTGCATACGTGTTCGCCTCATGATTCCGAGCATTTTTCCCGTTGTCCGCTTTTGCAATCCGCACTTATGTCCCCCGCGCCCCTTTTACGCTTTTTCCGTGAGCGGGTACTAAACTTTCTCGAATGGACCGAGGTTTGTCAAGTGGCCTTGGTATACCACCGTAGACCACCGTCAAGTTTCGGTCATTTGAGCTCGCTTGGTACTCCAACGGTTAACCGCACTCTCGCAAAGGCCTCTTTTGTTGCAGCCCAACACCCTTCAAAATAGTCCAATAACCCATCTAAGTCACTTCCATGCTCTCCGTCGCTCGATCACGATCGTGGGGCGAAAACTACACCTCATTTGACTCTCCTAGCTCCCTCTATGCCTATTTAAACACCTCCCCTCCAAATCCGGTCCAAACCCTAGCCATCCTCATCCCCACACCACCGGACAAATTCCCCGACGACGGACATCGCCCGCTCATCGGGCCACAGGCTGCCACCAAGCGAACTGGGCGCGAGACGTCAGACTGCCACCACATACGCCCTGCCACAGCCTGGCCAGCCCGCCAGGCCCGCCTCCCTGGCTCAGGCTGCTGGCACATGGGTGCCTCCGCCTCGCGGCTTCTGGGCCTGGGCTGCGCTGCTGCCATTGCCCGCCTCTCCTCCCTGCCTGCCGCCGCCTGGGCGCACTGGCCAGCTCGGCTGCCATCCGGCCGGGCCGGCCTGGGCGGCTCCGATCCGCTGCCCCTGCCCCTGCCCCGAGCGCCTGCCTGCCTCCTCGCTTCCGGCGAGTCGCCTCACGGACTGCCCCAAGGCCGGATCGATCCGATCGATCGAGCCCGAGGGTTGACTTCTTCCCCTCAAAATTTGTCTAAGTTTTTGTCTCGTGATTATTTTGTGGCATTTTCAACGATCATAACTTTGCATCTGTAGTCTGTTTCGTATGCGTGTAATATGTCAAAATGTTCGCCTCAAGAGTAGATCATTTCATCTCATTGCATCATTTTCATTTGAGCTCATCTTGATGCCCGAAATGCTGTTAGAAGAGGGCTATGTGATGTTAGTTTCGCTTTCAATGTAACTTGCACTTTTGTTATTTTTGCTATGATTGATGTGTGCACCCTATGAATTTGAGTCCTACATGTGTTTTGTAATATGCCATGCCATCTTTCCAGGGGTGTATGCCATGTATTTTTGTGATCTATGTGGTGACTAGCACAAGCATGCAAAGTAGGTGTCCCGATGTTGCTGATTTCAGCCCTGCTTAGTCGATATTTTGATGCCATGTTAACTTGATGCTACCGAGAGATCCATGCATATTTTGAGATACTTCAGTAAGGATGTTTTGAACATATGGTTATGCTCTATCCATCCATGCCTTTGTTTGCAATTATGGAGTGCCATAGCTTGAGTCAATCGAGCTCTACTTTTGCTATAAAATGTTTCCGGCAGATTGTTTACATGTTATTCAATTTTGCCAAGGTTGTTGTGGTTGATCCGTATGCTATGATGTTGTTCTTGCCATGTATGTCTTCTATGCCATGTCTTCTTGATGTATGTATGCTTAGTTTATCATGAAATGCTCTGTAGTGAGTGCTTTGAGCTCTTAAACATGCCTACTTGTTATCTGTTTTGACATGCCATGTTGCTGAATCATTAACTAAACTTGTGATATTGACATGGGTGTTACTATATTTTCTGATCCTTTTGGCTTATGGTCAGTAAGGGACTTTTGTTCTATGCTTTGAGTAGATTCATGCCATGCCTTGTTTTGCTATTATAAGTTCCTGTAGCATGTTGTTTTCTTGCTCAACATTGCTACCGATGCTGTTTTTGCCATGTCCAAATTCGATATTTTTTGCACTTTTGCCATGCTTGTTTGAACCTGTTATGATGTGATTTAGCCGTAGCTCAGTGTTCATCTTTTGTCAAGCATCTTGAGTAGATCACTGCCATATGCTTTGTTGGTACGCTTGGGTGCAGTAGCTTAATTTCTTGTTGCTTGCTAAGTGGCATCATGCTGTTAATGGCAGATTTGTGCCATTCTTGTTTTGCTTGTCATTTGCAAACCGTGCATCCGATTCCGTGATCTTTATATCGATTTCAACCAAATCATCTCATCTTTCCAGCGGCATACTTGGTTTGCCAAGTTGATGCCTGGTTCATCATTTTCCTTCCGAGCGCACATACGCATTGCATATCACATCTCGCATATCATGCCATGTTTTGCATCATGTTGCTTGTGCATTGCACCGTGATTTATTGTGGTTCCTTTGTTTGTGTTCTTGCTTTGGGTAGAGCCGGAGACGAGTACGTGAACGAGGAACCTGTTGAGAAGATAACAAGCTTGCACAACTCGAGAACATTGCAAGATGACCATACCTCGAAATCACTTCTATCTTTGCTATGCTAGATGCTCGCTTTTTGCTATGCCTATGCTACGATGCCTATCACTTGCTATATCATGCCACCCATATTGCCATGTCAGCCCTAACCATCCTTTCCTAGCAAACCGCTGATTGGCTATGTTACCGCTTTGCTCAGCCCTCTTATAGCGCTAGTAGTTGTGTGAAGATGAAGTTTGTTCCTTGTTGAACATGGAGATGTTGTTCCTTGTTGGAACATGTTTACTTGTTGGGGATATCACAATATATATCTGCTATAATTAATGCATCTATATACTTGGTAAAGGGTGGAAGGCTCGCCTTATGCCTGGTGTTTTGTTCCACTCTTGCCACCCTAGTTTCCGCCATACCGTGTTATGTTCCTTGATTTCGCTGCTCTTACACGGTTGGGTGATTTATGGGACCCCTTGACAGTTCGCTTTGAATAAGACTCTCCAAAGAAGGCCCAACTTTGGTTTTACCATTTGCCACCTAAGCCTTTTTCCCCGGTTTTCATGAGCCCGAGGGTCATCTTTATTTTAACCCCCGCCCGACCAGTGCTCCTTCGAAAGCCGGCTCAAACTAGAGTGCTTATATGGCCTCAAGGAAACTTGAGGTCTGGTTTTAGTTGTACGGATTGCTCATCCGTGTGCCCTCGAGAACGAGATATGTGCAGCTCCTATCGGGATTTGTCGGCACATTCGGGCGGCTTTGCTGGTCTTGTTTTATTGCTGTCGAAATGTCTTGTAGTCCGGGATTCCGAGATTGATCGGGTCTTCCCAGTAGAAGGAATATCCTTCGCTGACCGTGAGAGCTTATAATGGGCTGTTGGGACACCCCGCAGGTATTATCTTTCAAAGCCGTGTCTGCGTTATGAGGCAGATGGGAATTTGTTAATGTCCGTTGTAGAAAACCCGGTTGACCTCAAATTAAAATACACATCAATCAAGTGTAACTGGATGGTCTCTTCTCGCGGAGTCCGGAAGTGAACACGGTGTTGGAGTTATGTTTGACGAAGTAGTTCAGATCACTTCTTGATCGCTACTAGCTTCACGACCGCTTTTGCTCCTCTTCTCGCCTCTTTTGCGTAATGTAGCCACCATATATGCTAGTCGCTGCTGCAGCTCCACCTCACAACTCGTCCTTCCTATAAGCTTAAATAGTCTTGATCTCGCTGGTGTGAGATTGCTGAGTCCCCGTGACTCACAGATTCTACCAAAACAGTTGCAGGTGCCGACGATGCCAAGGCAGGTGACGAACCGAGCTCAAGTGGAGTTCGACGAGGAACGTGGTCGTTACTATGTGTCTTTTCCTGATGATCAGTGAGTGGAGCCCAGCTTGGGACGATCGGGATCCGTGTAGCATTTGGGGTATCTTCTTTTATTTTGGTTCCGTAGTCGGACCTTGAGTGTAATCTGAATGATGGATGTTTATTTATGTATTGTGTGAAGTGGCGAATCGAAGCCAACTATGTATCTCTTTCCTTATGTATTACATGGGTTGTGTGAAGATTACCTCACTTGCGACATTGCTTTCAATGCGGTTATGCTCTAAGTCGTGCTTCGACACGGGAGATATAGCCGCATCGAGGGTGTTACACACGCCTCACCACTTCACCGCTGCCACACCTAAATGTACTCGGCAACCTTCAAGCGGAAGCCCAACGGGGTGTCGGCCACGGCCTACCTAAACACTCAAGTCCCTAGTCCAGGTTTATCGCCTATTCGGGTTCCATCCGCAGGGAGTCCGGCCGAGGTTTCCACTAACGGCCCCTACGATGTGTGCAGGGTTCCCGAGATACCAAACGGGCATTCGGTACACCGGGCCATGGTGTATCTACCGCATCATAGCCCATCCCTAGGTTCAGTGTTACGCACGCCTCCAACACATATCCTACAAACACCGTAAACTAGTTGCAACTCCCGGACAGAGAACAAGGGTGGTTAAGAAGCCGAGAGGGTCCATTGGTTTCGGGCCCAATGCGTGGTAGTAATCGCTTTCATGGATCACAAACACAGCACCTCGGCCTCGAGGACGGTTTCAGTGAGACAACCCACCATGTACTCCTATATGGCCTCTCACCGCTACCTTTTACCAAATCGTGTTCACACACTTTGCTCACACAAGAGGGACATGTTCACACACCATTCCAATTCATTCTCGGCGAATGAGACCTGACTCAACTCTAAGCAAAGCAGTGCATGACAAACAAGCATGAATGAGTAGGCACAACAGGCTCAAACAACTCCTACCATGCTAGTGGGTTTCATCTAATTATCGTGGAATGACAGTCATGCAGAGGATAAGGGGTTCAGCTACCGCAGCAAGTAACACATGAGTCGTTGTTGTCCTAATGCAGTAAAATAGAGCAGGAGCGAGAGAGGATTATATCGAATGAACAAGGGGTTTTTGCTTGCCTCGGCACTTCAAGATAATACAGCTTCTTCATCGGTGTCATCGAACTCATCGCCGTAACCACGCCTATCGAGAGGGGACAAACACCGCAACTAAGAAAGAACACAATCAATGCAATGCCACAATATGATGCATGATCATGACATGGCAATATGCTGTGATTTGAGCTAATGCATCTAGCTATGATTTAAATGAAGTCGGTTTGAATACATGATTCAACTTCCAACTCCATATATGATTATTTAAATGTTCCCTGTATTTGTTTTGTCCAAAACAGAGGACAATAATTTTTCAAACATGCATGAAAATGGTACAGATGGATAGATTGGATTTTTCTGATCATTTTCCATATATAATTTATTTCATTCTGAGCTACGGTTGATTTTCTATGATTTTTAGAAGTTTATACTAATTTCTGGAATTTCCTAAATTATTTTAAATCCAGAAATTCTCATCACACAAGATGACATAGGTGTGACGTCAAGAGGTCAACTGGTCGGCCAGGTCAAACCTGACCTGTGGGACCCATACGCCAGTGTCTCAGTTGGTTTGGGTGTATGATGTGGGACCGGTCAACGTTGACTCGATTAAGTCAAAATCGACACGTGGGGTCCATGTGTTAGCACTAATCTAAATGTAAAAATAACCAACCTAATTAGACTTTGGGCCCACATGGCAGTGGCTCAAGGGTGTTTAGAGTGGTCATTAGCGGCTAATGAGACCGCCACGCCGCCATTACCAGAGTTACGCCTACGGCGACCAAAACGCGAAGGCGAGGCACACCGAGGGGCTCGGATTTCGCTTACTACGGCACCATTCGGCGCCTTTGCCCTCGGTGGAGAGTCTGGCGCGATGGCGCTGGCTTGATGGTGGTGGTCTCCGGCCCGGGTGGCTGGAGTCGACGGCGGCGAGGCTCAGGTTGCGCCGCCGGAGTTCGGTGAGGATAGCGCGCCACGGCGCACGGGAGGACGAGTGGTTAGGTGCTTTAGCCTCGGGAGCACGCCGAGGACGACAGCAGGTTCTGACGTGACACATGTGGGCTCTAGCCACGACAGAGACATGGACGGCAGCGAGCAAGCTCTGCCCGTGGGATCGGGCTACAGGCGTAATCGAGGCGGGAAGAGAGGGTTGGACACGGAAGCTCACAAAGGGTCGCCAGAGAGACGCCGGTGGGCTCTGGGAAGGGTTGGTGACGGTGCAGCGGTCGGGCGGCGATCTCTGACGACCGAGGGGAAAACGGCGGTGTTGGAGACGCCACAGTGGCTTCCTGCACCGCTGGGGTTTCGGGGGGAGGACGACGATGTCGTGGCGGAGTCTGGGGCACGCCGGTAGGGCGATAGGTGGACGGTGGGTTTGCTACGGAGCGAAGCGGGCGGCGACGGCTGGGCCGGAAGAGAGCAGAGAGGGGAGGGGAGAGAACTGCGAGGAGAGAGGAGGCAGATGGCCGAGGGGGTGCGTGGGCTGCAGCGCGCCGGCAAGGGTGGGAAGCAGTGAGGTGGTCATGGGTGCGCCAAGGCCGGGCACGCCGCCTCCATCCTTCTCCGGCGAGAGGAAGGGGTGATCGCAGAGGGCCCCGTGGGTCAATGCCGACTGCTGGGCCACTGTAAGGGGGCCTGTGGAGAGCGCCAGATAGCCCTTTCCTATTTGCATTTCTTTCGCTTTTCTAATTTCAAGAACTATGTTTGGCTTTTATTAAAATGCCTGAGCATTTCTAAAATATTGCAATCGCTCATGACCACTATTGGAAATATATCCTACAAAGGAATATTTCAGCTTTGGGATTATTTGAGCATTTAAAATATTAATTAGAAATTAAATGCCCAAATGCAAACATCATATGATTTAATTCAAAATCCGAATGGCCTAGAAAATGTGCACCATTTTTGGGAGAGGTTCTAGACCAATTCAAAATGATGAACTTTTGTGAAGGGCATTTTGGGTTCATTGAAATGTTTCTCGCTTGAACTCGGTATTTTCGTGGTGGTGCTAGGGTTTGTTGATCCCCATTTCAAAGTTTAGGAGAAAATTAAACATGATGCAACACAAGACTAGCTAACCCAGAGCAGCATTCAACTAGGGATGTGACACTATGGAAGATATCGGCTCGTCATTAAGGCGCCAGGAGGCTCGGGCCATGGTGAAGACGCTGCACACGGTTGTTGACCCAAACCACATGGCCGAGGTCGGACTCAGGCCGGATGGGATGGAGATCCTCAGAAGCTTAGTGTACCACCAAGTAGAATTGGCCGCCAAGTATTCCCAAGAAGATTGTAAATTAGATAGCCTATTAGATGGCATTGATGAGGAATACAATGAGTCGAATTGACTATGTAAAACTATGACATAAAAAATGTCTTCTAGCCGGATTGTAGATCGCTTGTCATAGCGGACTTTTTTCGAATTCGGACCCAATAGTCCGGAGTGTGTCCGAATACCTTCGTGGTTATATAAGAACCGTGGTATGCATGGAGACTAGGCGTAGGGTCATTGTTGCTGTATCGCATAAGTGCCCAACTAGTTATGTTATATTACATGGGTAGTAAGAAACATCTTCCAGGAGAATAGTTCCGCTAAGGGTTCCTTTCGCTGATGCATGCCCTAAAGTGCATGTCAAAGCTGCTATAAAGCAGAAAATCATCCGGGGCAGATGGATAAATAGTTAAAAATCATCTTTCAGTTCACCGATCGAATATTCCCTTAAGAACGCTTAGCTTCTGGCTTCACCACCTCTGAGGTACACATCCGCTGACCCGCAAGAATAATCGCAGAGGTGCTCCTTTACCACCTAGCCGAACAATCGGAACGAGGGGTAAGCATGTGAGCCAGCAACCCAGCTTGGCCAAACTTAAGTCATATCGATGCATATAATGGTGAATAAAAGGTATATGCGAAGTTTAACGATGTGTTGGGCATGAAAGCCCGGATGAATAAGCTTCATAAACAAGCCCCTGTGTATAATGAGCGTGGACAACGCGTCAAGTGTAAAAGTGAAAAGCGCAAATGAGCCTCTAGAGGCTACAAGAAGAAGAAGAGGAAGGAGGGAAATAAAAGACAGCAAAAGCAAAATAAAGAATGCGACGGAGGAAGGAGACGAACTTGGAGTCCGCACTTAGGCGAGAATCTTCGAGACGGGCTGCGCTCCATGGGTTCGCTCGAGTCGGTTATCCGATGCGCTCGCAGACGGTATGTTCACCGGTCAGACCTGGTCGATGATGAAGGGACCTTCCCATTTGGGCTTGAGTTTGTCCTTTTTCTTGTCCGGCAGCGAGAACTAGTTCGCCAACGTTATAAGCTTTGGCCCGCATTTCCCTCTTTGATATCTTCGAGCCTGCTGTTGATAGAATGCGAACGAGCTTTTGCCACGCCGAGCCCTCCTCCAATGCGTCCAAACTGTCCTGCCGATCAAGCCCGCTTCTTTCTTTCTTCAGACATGCGCACTCGACGTGAGTCATGTATTATGTCGCAGGCAAGACCGCTTCAAGCCGCATACACCATGAAGAATGGTGTGAATCCGTAGTACGATTCGGGCGTGGTCCGCAACCCCGTAGTACGGAGTCGAGCCTCAACCCAAAGGCGTGTTAGATTCCTTGAGGGACCGCACTAGTCCGGGTTTAATGCCGCCATGATTAGACCGCATTTGCCTGCTCGACTTGGCCGCTGGTTTGAGGGTGATAGATCGAGGCGTAATCGAGCTTGATGCCCATGTTTTTGCACCATGATTTGATCTCATCGCCGTGAAGTTGGTGCCATTGTCGTGATGATACTGTGGGGACACCGTAACGTGCACTACCCCGATATGAAGTCTATCACTGGTCCGTATTCGCCTTTTAACTGGTTTGGCCTCTATCCATTTGGTGAATTTATCCACCATGACCAATAGGTATTTTTGCTTGTGGGTTCCTCCCTTGAGGGGTCCAACCATGTCAAGCCCCTGCATCGCGAACGGCTAGGTGATGGGTATAGTTTTAAGGGCGGGGGTGGCATGTGGCTTTGGTTGGCAAAAGCTGGCAACCGACGATCGTTGACTAAGTCCTCAAGATCTGCCCGGCCGTCGGCCAATAAAATCTGTACGGAAGGCCTTGCTTACAAGGGTCTTGGCTGCGCGGGTGCCCACCCAGTCCCGCATGAATTTCAGCCAGAGGTTTCGCCTCTTCCTTCGGAGATACACCTTTGAAGGACTCCTAGTGCTTTTCTTATAAAGCTCTCCTCATGGACTTTATAGGCTTTAGAGCTACAGACTATGCAGCGAGCCTCATTTTGGTCTTTGGGGAGTTCTTGCCTAGTTAGGTAGGCTAGGAATGGTTCCGCTAACGGGCGATAACCGCCATTATTTCGTGAGCGAGGGTGTTATCTCGGGGCGGAGCCTCCGTTGTGTCGAGTGTTCGGCTGTCAAGCGCGGTTGGGTCCGGATTGTTATTGCCGGACTTCTTCCCATAGTACGGATGGCCTGAACAGCCATTCCAAAAGATATTGGGTGGGATCGCATCGCTTTGCACCGATGCGTACAATATATCCGCCACCGTTGTTATCCCGGCTATATGTTGAAATTCGAGCCCTTCAACTGCGGCCGACATTTTTAGGACCGCATTGCGGTATGCTGCCATTTTTGGATCTTTGGCGCCAAAGTGTCCGCTTATTTGAGATATTAGAGGTTTGAATCTCGCACACCTCTAGGCGTTGAATGCCCATGGAGATCGCCATCCGGAGGCCGTAAGGGCCTCAGATTCGCCATGCTTGTTGAGTCCGTGATACATTATCTCAAGGACGATTGGACTGTGTCCCCGTTGGGGACGCCAGACGACACCAGCCCCTGTGCCAGCCAACATTTTGGAGCCTCAAAGTGCATGATCCAATTGAGTATGCGCGCGATTTTTAGGAGTTCGGCCAGTCCATTCGCCACGAAGTCGGCCAAAACCTGCGACTTAATAGCTCGTCGTGGCTTATAGGTTATGTCGAATGGAGGAGCTCTATGGCCCATTTAGCAATCCGCCCGTCCGTCATGTTGTTTATAATGTCATTAAGAGGTACTTCGAGCTACCGTTATCGAGCACTCTTGAAAGTAGTGTCGCAGCTGGATGCCATGAACACCGCTGTATGCTATCTTTTGATAGTGTGGGTACTAGGACTTGCATGGAGTTAGGACAAGGACACATAATAAACCGTTTTGAATGGGGAACCGTGTCCGCTCTGCTTCGCTCGACAACGAAAGCACCGCTACCGACAACTTGATGTGTTGCGTTGATGTATAATAGCATTGGTTCGCCTACGCTACGCTGCCAGACCGGATTTGTTGCCAAATGGCCTTTATTTCTTCGAGTCCGGCCGGTGGCATCCGCCCACTCAATTGTTCGTGCGGCGGAGGATGCGGTAAAGAGGTAATGCCTTTTCTCCTAAACGGGAGATAAAGTGGTTTAGAGCCGCCACGCATCCCGGGCCAATTTTTGTATTTGTTTGAGGTCTTTTGAATATCCAATTGTGACAGAGCTCAAATCTTGGCTGGCGTTTGTTTCACCCTGTACGGACACAATGAAGCCCAGAGCTTTCCTACCGAACGCCAAGACGATTTTTCCGGATTGAGCTTGATGTCATATTTTCGAAGATTGTTGAATGTGAGCCTCAAGTCATCTACTAGAGTTTCGACATGCTTGATTTTGACGACCACGTCATCTACGTATGCTTCCACTGTTTTGCCGATCTGGTTTGCCAGACATGTCTGGATCTTGCGCTGATATGTTGCGCCGGCGTTTTTGAGCCCAAAGGGCATTGTGTTGAAGCAGAACGGGCTGTATGGAGTGATGAATGCTGTTGTAGCTTGGTCTGGCTCCGCCATCTTGATTTGGTGGTAGCCGAGTACGCTACGAGGAAGCACAATGAGTCGTGGTCCTGCAGAAGGCCAATGATTTGATCTGTTCGAGGGAGAGGGAAGGGATCCTTGGGCAGGCCTTATTAAGGTCCTTGAAATCAACACATAGGCGCCAGGATTTATCCTTCTTGGTACCATCACCAGTTTGCTAGCCAGTCCGGATGTTTTATATCTCCGATGAATCCGCTTCCAAAATTTTGGCTAGCTCTGCTCCCATGGCCTCATCTCTTGGGTTCGAAAGCTACCAAGAGCCTGTTTTATCGGCTTGAACTTTTTAGGATATTTAAGCTGTGCTCGCCACCGACGGGATTCCCGGCATGTCCGAAGGGTGCCAGCAAAGATATCCCAGTTTTCTTGTAGAAATTCTCGAAAGGGCGCCTACATCAGGTTTAATTGTGCCCCAATGGAGGCCGCTTTGCAGGTTCCGCTGGTGGACTTGAATTTGACTATTTCATCCGCTGGTTTAAAAGAGGTGGACTTGGATCTTTTATCAAGTATCACGTCGTCCCCTGTTCACCGTGGAGCGCGATCGCGTGAGTTCTTCGCCGCTAGGGATTCGGATAGTGCCTCGAGGGCTAGTGCGGCTGTCTTATTTTCGGCGCGGAGTGCTATGTTCGGATCACTAGCGAGAGTGATGATTCTGCTGGGACCGGCATTTAAGCTTCATGTACCCATAATGGGGTATAGCTTGAAAAATTGTGAATGCCTTCGCCCTAATAAAGCATGATATCTGCTGTTGAACGGGCCACTTGAAATGTGACCTCTCGACCTGTAATTGTCCGGGCGAAATAACACTACGCTCAGCGTGATTTTTCCCGCAAGATGCTTCTGCCGGGGATTATTCTCTAAAGGTTGTGCTGCTTCGCCAATGCGGTTCCACTATTTCCATTTTTCGAGGGTTTCATAGATGAGGTTTAGTCCGCTGCCGCCATCCATGAGTACCTTAGTAAGGCGAAAGCCGCCCACTATCTGGCCGAGGAGCAATGCGGTCGGTGCCCGGCAGTTCGAATTTAGGTTCGCCATTGGCATTAAAGGTAATAGCCGTGTACCCATGGAATTATTGTTGCTACTTGGTAGACTTCAAGGTTATGAGAGTGTTCGGCTGCATGTTATTTGATGCGAAAGTCTCAAAGACTATTAACACCGCACCGGTGTTGCTGGCTGATTCCGGCTAGAAGCTCTTCGCCACTTTTTGGCCACCGCCGTAGTATCCAACATGCTCAAGGCTATGAGTTGGAGTGGCTCCTCCGGCTATGAATTTTGCAGGTCCGCTTAGCCAACCCTCCAAAGACGGTTCCGCACTTTTAGGGGTTTTGGTTTTTGGTATTCAACCCAGGTGCTTGATAATGATGCACCCTTTGTTCCGGACTAGGATGTATTCGGGCCGGATTATCCCAAAATTTACTTTCGGTTTTCCAGCGCTTCCATCGACAAGATTTTTGTACTATGGTCGCCAAGTCAACAAAGCGTAATTTCAAGAACGACTTATGGCGCTAGGATTCCCTTGTCCGCAATTATTGCAAAATTGGGATTATGCCCTCCTCTCGCGCCTCCTTATCCTGCTCATAACCAGAGGAATCGCCCAAGAATGATGTACTGCTTCGGGCGGCTTTGCCGAATTCGAGAGAGATCGCTAATGTTTGGGTGGGCGGTGGCACTAAACCGAACCCCATCCAATTTAGGACTCAAGGGCCGGAAGTTTCAACTCGAAGTTTGGATTTTTGAGTGCTATCCAATGAGTCCGACCCGGGCCGACTTTTAAGTTCGTGAGCTTGATCGACATCCGCCCCTCCACAGAACTCGACATGGAGGGATCGGGAACCGACACAGCTAGTCCTTAAGATAGAGAAGAGTCGCCGATTGCTCCTCTATCACAAAGAACATGATGGGTAGCTCGGGAGAGTTGATCTCTCGATCGGTTTTAGGTCTCGATCCGTCGTAATCGTGGCGACTCCTGTATGGCGGGCGATGCGATCCAAGAGCTCGCTTACGGAGGAGAGCTCGATCGATCTAACTGTTCGCAAGTTCCAACTAACATGGAGATTGGTTTCGGCGACTCGAGAGGCCATCGCCGCGCCGTGGCCGAACTAGCGGTCATGAGAAACCGCCAGTCAAGAGTCTCACCAAATGGCCAAGGCTTTTTGGCGATGGTATCGCCTTTAAAGTCGAGATGAGGCATCCTACCCGACGGCGACGGCATTGCAGGGAACTCTCAATGAAAGCACCAATGTCGGTGTCAAACCGCGGATCTCGGTAGGGGGTCCAGAATCAGCGCCTAGGCGGATGGTAACAGAGACAAGGGACACGATGTTTTTACCTGTGTTCGGCCCTCTCGATGGAGGTAATACCCTACCTCTGCTTGATTAATATTGATGATATGGGTAGTACACGAGTAGATCTACCACGAGATCAAGGAGGCTAAACCCTAGAAGCTAGCCTATGGTATGATTGTTGTTCGTCTCTATGGACTAAAAACCTCCGTTTATACACACACCGGATAGGTTAGGGTTACACAGAGTCGGTTACAATGGTAGGAGATCTACATATCCAGATCGCCAAGCTTGACTTCCACGCCAAGGAAAGTCCCATCCCACACGGGACTAAGTCTTCAATCTTGTATCTTCATAGTCTTGGAGTCCGCCATCCCGACACCCCTAGTCCGGACTCCTCACCCATGAATAAATATCTTTTCACCTCCAAGGGGAATTGAGTAGGTCGACATAAAAATCATGTTGTGACCAAGCGTTAAGTCCGACCCACCATGGTCGTGCATCTCAGATAGGAACAATAGAACTCGCAGCTCCTGTTTCAAGAAGATCACAGCTGTAAACTGTGTATAAGCAATAGTTTATGGACAACATATATAATGTAAAACAGCTCGCACTATAAGTTTCTCGGCACGCTTGGACCTGTTCAACAAGTGCAGCAAGGCACACATATCCCACGTGGCCTTCCACCATTGAAACGCCCCACAAGGACCTCAAGACGATCAATAAAGTGTAGGAACTTGTGGATGTCGATCCACCAACTTCAAGGACATTAGTAATGTACCGAAAGTTATTACAGAGTAACAAACGAAAGCAGACTCGCTTAACTTTGGAAAAACCTACACGTGCCACCAATTATAAGAAAATATTAGTTAGAAGTAGCATCTTCGTGAGAGATTCGCTGCTTACTTCTAAAGTTAAATTGTGATTAGTTAGACAAAATAGGTGGATTAGGAAGTAATCGAGGCAACAAGCAAGAACCAGATACAAAACTAACATGGATGAACAATTGAACAATGTCGGGTGGAAGATCGGGTGAAGATGAGACCAGGTTCTGCTATTTCCATCAACATTCGTATGCGCCAACTTTCAGCCCAGAACACTTGAGAAAGTTTATCCAAGTTCGACCATAAAAAGCAGCGATCTTCTTGGTTCATGAACCCAACTCGAACTTATATCCATGGCTTGTCTTCACTGTGACCATTAAACTAGTGTATTCAGTTATGGCAAGGCCGAGCATCTTGAGTACATGTGTTCTGGCAGAGCAAATAATACATTGCAGGAAAAATAATATGAGAACACAACATGTTCAAAAAAACCCCACCCTCCCGGATAGAAAAGAGGATTCTAGGAACATATTGTGCGCGTTTCAAAATGTTGTGTTAGGATGAGAAGGAACAAGTGTGGCATCTCGCCGAGGGCGCAGAAACCTGTAAGGTACTCACACTTTGGGCAATCGCAAATGAAACACACTAGATTCAAGAGGGAAGAAAATGCATCAACGGTATGCTGCCATCCTAGGATTACCCGCATCAAGGGACTTGGGTTTATCGGGATGGATGAAGAATTGACTGGTACTCCATGAGAAAACCCTATGCAATCGCCGAGAGGGGTTTTTCGTGAACAAGCTGCACGAGGGAGAAGGGATTCAGCCCAAGAAATATTGTCGCTTCATTCATTCAGCCATCGCTAAAGCCGGAAGGGGGGGTGTGATTTGACGGCTCATTGGGCATTATCGCGCGCCACGACCGGGTGTGTGTACCGTGAAGTTGTGCACTTTAATTTGTGCCTATGGCACGTGGACCTGCTGTCGGCTGACCCCACATATCGCGAAAGGAAGTAGAAAGACAGAGTAACTAGTTACATATAAATATATATTTTGGACAGAGAGATACTCCTCCAAACAAATATACAAATCTTTTATATCACGGGCTCACCTTTTGCCGAGAAATATACTCCCTCTACAACGCACGGCATTATGGGGTTCAACTTTTTTATGGGGTTTAGCTGAGAATATAATACCGATAGGCTCACGTTCGACTTTGGCCCGCAGGTCAATTCTCGCATGTTTGGGGGCCTCATGTGTTCTACCTCAGCTTTTCATATTGCAAGCGATCGGTACGGTGTTGGTTTTAGATGTTGTCGCAAGGCGGTAATACACAAAATTGAATAAAGCACGATGTACCGTTGGAATGAAATCGAACGACGCTCCTAACCAGCAATCAGAGTTGTAATTTATCAACGATATACCATGTGATAAATAATATTGTCATACTACTTATACACACAGACACTTGTTTCACCATGCCGATTATTACATCAAAATCTCTCGCAGGATAGATCAGTTCGCAGCTATGCGTCAAATTTCAAAGTTGATTTGGACCAGCTCTCCTTTCCGAGAAAGTTTGATTTTCACATCATCCCTACCGCAAGATATGATTTAGATTTGAACCTTGACCATCCTTTAGAATCAATCATCATGCGACCATCCTTTGTACTTACGGTATATTGAGCAGTTCATTCACACCAAGGTTGCGATGGTAAGAGAAACTTGGCCGCCGTCACCCGGATTGTTGAACGACTTTCATTGCTCTAGGAATTCTCTGCTTGCAAACAAGAAGACATGCCCAAACAGTTAGATCAACACAGTAATCATGTGAAACAACATGGAAAGAAAAGAACGGCTACTTTGGGCGGCCAATGCTTACCAAGAAGGTGGACATGTCGGTTTTTGTAAGGACTTTGGTATATGAAGTGCGAATCGCAGCCCGCCTATTGCCGGTGCAACCGCATGGGCCGGAGTATGCAAGTGCAAGTGTTGGTGCAGGCCGAGCCGCCTCGCTGCCGGAGATGGTGCTCCTTGTAGAGCTGGTGCCGTGTCGATGCCCGATCCTCCGATAGATCGATCGATCCGCTGACGCGGTCGGTGCCCAATCCTCACCGGATCGACCGAAGCCTGCTGCCGCTGCCGCTAGAGAGCAACGCCGATGCTCGATCCGCGTGCGACGTAGACAGCGCGATCGTGTCTAGTCTGCTATGATCAGCTTAAACTTGACTAGGATCCGTGACCGTGATCCAGTTTTTTTCCTCATTTCTTTTAAACGCGAGAAGTACTAATTGTATGCTTTTGTTAAACCAAACTGCAGTTCATCATAGGGATTCAGCTTGTACTGCAGCAATGTGATCGATCCAATTTTTTCCAAGAATATAAGTGATAGACAAGTATGCTCATTATTGACACGACATAAGAAGTGAAACCTGCAAAATAGCCATCGAGAGCAAACCAAACGGTTTATTCTGTGATGAATGTCACATGGCAAAACCTGCATCGTGAAATTGCAGGAAAAGAAAGAAACATGACATTAAATCAATAAGATTTAGACAAGAATCAATAAGATTTACTTGATGACACGAGTGAATCCTTACCAGGAAATCACTATGTTGAAGTACTAAATGAGAAGATTGATTGTCCAACCACGCTGCGGCATGCAGGCCCCTGCTTACTCCCACAAGCAGTGACATTCCAAAGGTCGTGACAAATCGTATGGACCGAACATCCATGGACTGAAACTCGGTGGGTGCGATAAACCCTGCAATGCATACAGATATTGGAGTGTAACCATAATTGATAAACCGCCTCACAAAAAATATGATCTGGATACTTCAAAATATACAGATCGAATTGAGTGGATGACATTAACATAGACCGCTCGTGACTGACCACACACCAAAAGCGGCAGATTAATAAACAATACAGGTTCACAAACACAAATCAAGTAATCGAACAATAGTACTTACTACATGCAAGCAAAGTTGCACTAACTAAACTCAGAGACTATTTCTTGCCACCGACCCACGGGATGAACCCCCCGATAACCGATTAGGCCATGGACTTCGTGTGAGATGTCTACATGCACCATCACCATCTTGTCAACCTTGAGAACCTAACAGAGTGCTCTTTCCACTCATAAACATGATGATGAAGACAGACGATCAGATTTGTTGGGAAGCTTTACAAGAACCACACCTTCAGAATCGAAGGCACAGCCAGAAATTGTTGTGGTCAAGCACAGCCGAGAACACGCCCGCAACAATGCTACATGAAAACACTAGTTCAGACACGTGGTGACAAGGACACAAAGAAATGGATAGTTCAGAAGAGAACTCATCATCGTGTCTTCCAATTCACACGGCATGACTTTGAGAACTTCATCTCCACCGCAGACTGGTTCTAATTCAAATGTAAACCATATTTTATTACTACCTCCGCTCAGAAATATAAGATGATTTTCATATTATACTCCATATATGACTACATATACACAGTAAATGAGTGAACAAAGATACTAGAACATGTCTTCAAAGTCATGAGAGCAGAGGGATTACATGCAAAATCCATAACACAAGTTATCGAGGCAAATATACCTCTTAAAAGGTAGCATTGATAAATTATAGTATTTTCCTGTCTCTAAATTTTGTCTTAGATTTGTCTAGATGCGGATGTATCATTTCACATTTTAGTATTAGATACATCCATATCTAGAAAAATCTAAGACAAGAAATTTGGGACAGAGGGAGAAGTTGAAAGTAATCTATAAGAAATCAGTGTCAACCTCTCGCATGTTTTGGTCAAAAGAGGAATTTAGAACCATACATTTGGCACACAAAAAATCACATGCAAGATCACCTGAAAGTTGTACTACTAGTACTAGTACTGCGTGTTAGATGAAAAACACGATCAAGATCGAGAAAAGATTGTCAAGAAGAGATATTACCTGGACTTGCTTAATGAGGGATCCCGGAGAGGGGGCTTGGACAGGCGATGGCTTTGAGCTTGTCTCATGTAGTCTCAAGGGTGCTTGCGCTTCTTCGTACCATGAGCCTCGACGGTTTTGGCTGGAGTCATAGACATCACTTCGGCCGTCCTCCAAATGGCCCATCAAGAAACCCGCAAATAGAAATAAAAGAAAAGAAATCATAATCACAAACCCAAAAAAGAAAAGAGAGGGAGTTATAGATCAGTCTCGGGTTGCAAGACCGGCCTTGGCCAGAATTAACACCATTGATGCGCCACCTTCCTTCTTTGGGAGAGAAGAACAATGGCGTATAAGGTCGAGGTTTTCTGAAGAAATGAGGAACAAGATGAGGCGGTAAGTGAGGGTTGGGTAGAGAGGAAGCCGAGAGAGAAGAGGAAATGATGGTTGCTTCTTCCTTGGTCCAACTTATCGCTTCAAAAGGAGAGGGTTTTGTGATTTGACGGCTCATTGGGCATTATCATGGGCGCTTCTATCGGGTAGTCACCGTCACTTACTACGGAGTAATTTAGTGCATGGCTGGTGGACCCCGATGCTGGTTGTCCCACACGCCGGCGAAAGTGAGTAACTTAGTGCATGGTTGGAGGAGGATCCGCATTAGAGCGTGTCCATTGTTTTCAGAAGAAAAAATGATTACAGCAAGCTTTCCACTTTTACGATGGAGGAGTGCGAACACGACAGCCCACTTGAACATACACAAGGCTCCTACTACTAGGCATGTGCAGTGGTTCATACTACGCCAAGATTACACAATCTTGTTGCTAGTGTAGTAAGATATGACGATAACAAATGATGTTGTGCGATGTCAACTACTCCTATATGTAACATAGTACTTTTTTTTCGATCGTCCGGTCGAGAATGAACGGTGAGATCAATGTTAATGTAACTAGGTACACAACGACGGAGAGTACGGTGCTACACTACTCCATGAAACATGAACCATATGAAGCATGAATAGTGTTAGGCGTGGTGTATGAAGGGTGCACGGATGGGAGCAAAAGTTCCTTCTCGACCCACTTTTGGATGTTTGGGCAGAGTGTGAAGGGTGCATGAGTCCACACTAGTAGGTTGACAAAATACACTAAGAGGAAACAACTATATTGAGATGAGAATGCAACCAAACACACCCACACGCTGTGCTACAAAGGATCGATCCGCACCTGGCTCGAGTTTGATCCAACGGTCATGTTGCCCGAGACATGGACATGCCCATGCAGAGGGCGCTTAAACACCACCAAGTCCTCTCGCTTCGAGGCGCACGACGCAGGATGCAGGTAACCGCCACAGAGCCCACTCCCG
>JAHIAM010002062.1:0-68943 GCA_021605205.1 Aegilops longissima | reverse complement strand
TACCCAGTGATCCTAAAAAAAAATTTTAGTGAAATTTGAGGAGAGAAAAGTCAAAACTCTACGTCAGATACCTCACCAGAGCGATTTAAGGGACCGAGGAGTAAAAAGAATCCTACTCTCCGATATATATAATCCTAAGACTCAAAACATTTTCCGCTCTAGACTCAACAACGCCAAAGAAACAATCAAGTAGGGGGTTCTAAGTCGGAAGGCTCTGATTACCAACTTGTATCTACCGACAAGTGCTATATTCTCCCACGGTCGAGAACGACTTAGAGGCATAACCGCATTGAAAGCAATGTCGCAAGTGAGGTAATCTTCACACAACCCATGTAATACATAAGGGAAAGGGATATAGTTGGCTTACAATCGCCACTTCACACAATACATGAGTAAAACATTACATCATACAGATACAATCAAGGTCCGACTCACGGAACCAAAGATCCCCGATCGTCCCAACCGGGCCCCACTACTGATCAACCAAACGAAACAACACAAAGAACAAGATCTTCATCGAGCTCCTCCTTGAGCTCGGTGCATCACCGCACGGTTTCATCGACACCGCAAACTGGTTTTGAAGTATCTGTGAGTCACGGGACTCAGCAATCTCACACCCGCCGAGATCAAGACTATTTAAGCTTAAAGGTAGGACAAGGTAGTGAGGTGGAGCTGCAGCAAGTTTACTAGCATATATGGTGGCTAACATACGCAAAAGAGAGCGAGAAGAGAAGGCAAAAGCACGGTCGAACAACTATGATCAAGAAGTGATCCCCAAACTACTTACGCCAAACATAACTCCAACATCAGAGTTCACTTCCGGACTACGAGAAGAGACCATCACGTTACACACGCCGGTTGGTGTATTTTAATTAAGATCAACTTCAGGTTTTACAACCGGACATTAACAAATTCCCATCTGCCACATAATCATGGGCACGGCTTTCGAAGATAATACCGTGGGTGTCCTAACTTAGCCCATGATAAGCTCTCGCGATCAACGAAGGATATCCTTCTCCCGGAAGACCCGATCAGTCTCGAATCCTGCCACAAGACATTTCGACAAGAATAAACAAGTCCAAGAAAGCCGCCTGATGTGCCGACAATCTCGATAGGAGCTGCACATATCTCGGTCTCAGGCACACTCGGATGAGCAGTCCGCATAACTAAAACCAAACCTCAAGTTGCCTTGAGGGGCGCTGCATGTGGTTTCTAGTTCGGCCAAGCACTCAAGGAGCACCGGTCCGGGGCTAAATAAAGATGACCCTGCTCCTAAACCCAAGGGAAAAGGGCATAGGTGAGGCAAATGGTAAAACCAATGTTGGGCCTTGCCGGAAAAGTCTTATTCAAAGCGAACTGTCAAGGGGGTCCCATAAATCACCCGACCGTTAGGGACGCAAAATCCGGGAACATAACACCGTATGACGGAAACTAGGGCGGCAAGAGTGGAACAAAACACCTGCATAAGGCCGAGCCTTCCACCCTTTACCAAGTGTATAGATGCATTAATAATATAAGATATATTGTGATATCCCAACAAGTAAACATGTTCCAACGAGGAACAACATCTCCATGTTCCAACAAGGAACAAACTTCATCTTCACCGCAACTAACAACGCTTATAAGAGGGGCTGAGTAAAGCGGTAACATAGCCAAACAACGGTTTGCTAGGAAAGGATGGTTAGAGGTTTGACATGGCAACATGGGAGGCATGATAGCAAGTGGTAGGCATCGCAGCATAGGCATAGCAAAAGAGCGAGCATCTAGCAAGCAAAGATAGAAGTGATTTCGAGGGTATGGTCATCTTGCCTCAAATCTCGCAAGGAAGAAGAACGAATCCATGAAGAAGACAAACGGACTAAGTCGAACTAATCCTCACAACTCCGAACAAAACCGAAGCTAACGAGAGAAGCAAACCGAAAGGAGCAAACAACATAGTAAACAACCATCACATAAACATGTCATGATGCACAATCGAGTATGATGCATGTCCGTTTAAAGAGGCATGGCATGGCAATGTGCACAAACAAAACTACAAGTTAATGGAGCTCAATATGCAACGAAGTTGCATATTGACGGAACACCACATTCAAATATTTAGTCTCTCTCGTTAGGTACTCAACAATATTAAATGTTATTAAACATGGCAAGAGGTGAAGCATAATTAAACTACCTATTTAGGCAAGTTTAAATGAGGCCGAAACAACGAACAACAAGTCCGAAAAATCCTCATATCCATATTTCGAATTTGGAACAGATCTGACCTAAAGCATATTTTAGAGTTGTTAAACATGCAAAGTAAGTACACCATGTTAAACTAGGCATTTTTCTACCCCATTTACATATATAATTTATTTAAACTGAAGTTACGGTTATTTAGTTATGAAATAAATCATTTTAGCATGGCATTTAAGCAAATTAATGCAAACAACAATTTTAAACATTTTAATTGTTGTTATCATGATGGATGACATGTGCAAGTTATATGCAATTTATGAAAATGTTGACAAGAGCATTATGAGCATTGTGTCACCGTGGTGGAAGAAAGGGTGCCACGGCAACGAATCCGAAAATGGTGCCACTAACATATCGGTTCCGAGCTCACGGAGATATTTGCAAAAAAGAAAGTGTGGACGGAGCGAGTCATGCAAGATGGTGGGTGTTCCCGTTACCGGGTTCCCACGGAACGATGGCATGGCAAAAGAGGGGCATCGCAAGGATGATTCGATCACGGCCGGTCATCTCGGTGGTTATACCTCCAAGCGCAGCATCGGACGGGTCGAAGTTTCGAGAGGGAAGTAGACGCTCACCGGTCGCCGAGGGAAGTAGAGGAAGTAGTGTTTCACGCTCGCTTTCAAGAGGTACTTGACGGGTCCGAATCCTTCGGGTTGTCGTGGTACTTGCGATCTCGGCGATGGTAGTCGCACACGCGAGGGGAAGTAGACGCTCATGTTCGGGCGGTAGCGTACATCTCGCCATCGGAAGTAGTTGTTCGCGTCCCGCGGATGTTCGGGTCGACGGTAGAGGAACTTAATGCATCACGGTGTAGTCGAATCTCGCGCCCTCGCTGGCGATCGGTCGAATCGTGGTACTTGCCGATTCCAAAACGCTCATCGGTAGTGGAACTTGGCGCTTGAGGTTCAATACCGGTCGGACGCGGCAACCGCTCATAATCAAACTTGGCGATCCGGGTTGGCATTCTGGCGAGTCCGCACGAGAGGTACTTTGGCGCTTCCGTTCGGGTGGTCGCTCGGGCGCCGTATGTCGTGGGTACTTGTCGGTCCGGTCTTGGGTGTAGATGTACACGCTTGTCGGGTACTTGTCGCCTCATCGGGTGTAGTTGTACATGAAGGACTTGACAAATAAAAAGCACACCGCCACAATCGTGGTACTTGGGGAGAACTCCGGAGACGATGCTTGGCGGTCCCGGTGTGATCTTGGCGCCCATGTAGTCGAACTTGCCAGCCTCGACGGTCCAACACCAAACACACAAGGGCCTCTGGATGCCAAAAGGAGGCGGCGGTGGTGGTCACGGAGGTTGGGGAAGGCGGGCAGAGGACCGGAGGTCAGCAGGGACACCGGATCCATCCGGAACGGGCGGACGAGTTGGGCGGTTCTGACTCGCCGCCGGAGGGGCGCAACGGGCGGCGGCCATGGCATCGGGCAGGCTCCCGAGGTGGTGCAGGAGGCGCGGAGAGGGGCCGCGGGACGGCTGGGGCGAGACCGCAGCAACCGGGCGGGCGACGGTGAGGGGGTGCACGGAGCGGGCGCTTGCCGGCCGAGGCGAGGCCGCTGGGTCGAGGCAGAGGCGCATCAGCGGCAGACGGTGAGGAGGAGGCCGTGAGGTGAGGTGCGGGCGCAGGACGCGGCAGAGGAGCATCCGGGCGCGGTGCCATGGGGAGGCGCACGACGCCGACGGAGGAAGCGGTCGCCGCGCAGACGCATGGAGGCCGGGCGCGTGGAGGCGAAGAGCGACGCGAGGCAGGGGCCAGAGCGACGGGATCGAGAGGCATGGGAGGAGGCCTCAATCGCTGGGGACGAGGCCGAGGAGATCGAGGTGAGGAGGAGCAGCTGGGTGGAGAAGGGATGCGGGAAGGTGGAGGACGGCCGGAGGGTCGCCATGGTGCAGATCGGGAGGACGAGGGAGAAGGGGATCGGCAGGACGAGGGGAGGACGAGGAAGAAGGACGAGAGGAGGAGATGGGAATCGGGCTAGGGTTAGAGGCGGCTGGTGGGCCTTGGGCCCTGGAGAGGTTAGGCCGGGCCTCGGAGGAGGCGCTTAGGTGGGCGAGGGGCCGGCTGGGCCTCAAGGATTTGGTGGGCCACCCTGGGTGGTGGGTCATGGAGGTCGCGTGGCCTGGGCCGGGCGAGATCTCTTTCTCTCTCTCTTATATTTAGCAGAAAAATAAATAAAGAGAGACAAAAGAACGAGAGGGTTAGGGAAAGAATTTGGGATCGAGGACAATTTTCCCTGACTCATAAAAATATGAGGAATTTAACAAAATGGCTCGAGGATTTTTGTGGAACTCCGAAAATGATAGAATAATAATGGCAAGGTATGGGGACCAAACTTGAAGTAGAAAGGGCATTGAATTTTGCAAGTGGGTTATGGTGATTCCAAAACAATGGAATATTTTTAATATAGCTCCCTAATATTGGGAGGGTATGTTATAAAGAGAAGTCACCATGGTGAATATCCTCGATTTAAATGGATCGAAAATCCATACAATTTATTTAGTTGAGTTTTAAAAATAATGATATGATGGCATGATGAGATGATGCAATGCAAGAGATGGCATGATGAATGCTCAAACAAAACAAATCACATGACAAAACTCGAAACCCCGAAGGCAATCAAGCTCCGTCTTGGGGCGCTATAAACTCCTCACTTGTGTGACCATTTTGGGCTGCGGCCAACTCTCAATAGCTTCAATCTTGGCTTTATCAACTTCAATTCCTCGTGGAGTAACAACATAGCCAAGAAAAGATACTCGGTCGGTGCAAAAGGTGCACTTCCTAAGGTTACCAAACAAACGCGGCATCACGTAGAGCATTAAAACAGCACGTAAATGTTCCAAATGTTCTTCCAAAGATTTGCTATAAATCAGTATATCATCAAAGTAAACTACCACAAATCGTCCAATGAAAGCACGTAAAACTTTGTTCATTAATCTCATGAAAGTACTAGGTGCATTAGTTAACCCAAAAGGCATGACTAACCACTCATATAATCCAAACTTAGTTTTAAATGTTGTTTTCCATTCATCTCCCAATTTCATACTGAATTTGATGGTATCCACTACGCGAAATCAACTTTGGAGAATATTGTAGAGCCACCAATTCATCAAGCATATCATCTAGCCTAGGAATAGGATGACGATAACAAATAGTAATATTATTAATGCCTCTACAATCAACACACATAACGCCGACGCACTCATCCTTTTTAGGCACTAGTATAATAGGAAACAGCACAAGGACTCAAGAGATTCAAGATATAACCTTTGTCGAGCAGTTCTCAGACTTGACGATAATCTCCTTCGCCTCCTCCGGATTGGTACGGTATGGTGCACGGTTGGTAGCGATGCACCGGAATTAAGTCAATTTGATGCTCAATCCTCGAATAGGTGGTAATCCCGTGGCACGCCTTGTGGGAAGACGCCAACAACCTCGCAAAATGTTAGTGACGCAGGGGCAAAGAGGAAGGCACGCTCGAATGAAATTAATGCCTCTTTGCACACAAAAGCATAGCAAACAGATTTGCTAGAATCTAGCTCATCAATATCAGATTTGGTGGCAAATAAACATGCACTTTTCAGTTTAATTTCAGAAGCAACATTAGATGGTTTATTATTAGGCTTCATTTGTTGCTCAAATTCTTTTGCCACAATCTGATTTTCACTCTTATTTTTCTCCTGCTTTTGCTTTATTAGCTCTATTAATATCATCTTTCAAAATGGAATCAGGAGTCATAGGAAGCAAAGTAATATTTTTATCCTTGTGAACAAGAGTATACTTGATTGTTTCTACCATGGTGTGCAGAATTTTTATCAAATTGCCATGGTCTACCAAGTAATAAGGAACATGCTTGCATAGGTACCACATCACAATCAACATAATCAGCATATGTAGAGATACTAAAATGCACACTAACAAAGACGTGTTACCTTAACCTTGCCGCTGTTGTTGAACCATTGATGTAGTAAGGATGTGGATGGGTCTGTGGGAGAGAAAGCTTCCACCATATCCATGCTAGCCAAGTTGTTGCAGCCCCTCCATCTATGATGACGCTGAATAGAACGCTCCTTCACAACTCCCTTTGTATGGAACAAGTTATGCCTCTGATTTTGCTCAGCTTGTGTAACCTGGTCACACTCAAAACACGTTGAGCAACTAAACATTCATACCTGTCACAAGATCTTCAAGCAGCCATGTATTGCGCCTCAAGATCGTAATCATCTCCACCGTGTTCTTCATGTAATAAGAGCCAAAGTCTCTTCATCATAGTCACTAGCAACTCATACCCACCATCCTCGTGAGCAATCATCACACGCTGAGATTGGCATTCTCTCGAAAATGTCCTCTTCCTTACAACGCATTTACAAATAATATCACTTGTGTGCCCTGCTGACGCCTATGGAAGAAGAAGAGCTCTATGTAGGCCTCAAAGTAGTGTACTCTGGCGATAGTGGTGGTTGTGCTGCTTTCTTGTATCACGTTGAGGTAGCAGCCGACTTGAGGTGCCGTGTAGTAGAACGTGGAAGTAGATGATGCACGGGTGTCCATGATGAAGGCTCACTGCAGAAAAGTTAGTTCGCCGCCAACGCCTCACGATCCGATGACTTCACGCTCAGCTTTACAAGCAAGATGAAATAATCGAGGGATATTATTATAATCCTTATAGTCTAGAATGGTCTGAATCTCTCTATTTAATCCACCCGTAAAACGTGCAAGCATAGCTTCATTCTCCTCAACAATACCACATCTAATCAAGCCAGTTTGTAATTCCCCGATAATATTCTTCACCGAATTTTTCCTTGTCTTAAGCGCTGCAATTTTTGGAAGTAATTCACGCTGATAATATGGTGGAACCCAACGAGCACGATAGCAGTTTTCAAAGCAGCCCAAGTAGCTGGAACAGGATATAATCTACAATGTTCAGACCACCAAACACATGCAAAGCTAGTGAAAGCACAAACAGAAAGCAGGAACACGCTCTCCTCGTGATATTGTAAACATGTAAATCGTTGTTCAGTTTCTAACTCCCAAGTAAGATATATATCAGAACATATCTACCCTCAAATGGTGGAATATTCAATTTCAGTTTAGGGAGATGGTCATGATCTCAGACCTGAAGGGGAGCCCTAACATTGCCATTATTTGCATGTGGACGCACCGGTGGTTGTGGTGCTGGTGGTTGCACGTAGTTCGATGTTGATCAACCTCATCCTCGTAAGCTCCACATAATCATCCTCCCCACCGCAGCAGCAGGAGCCACAGCATATCAACAAAGAGCACCAAGAGAGCTTGGCCAGGGTCAAGAGGGACACGGGAAGCTCCAGGAGGGCTGTTTCATGTGGAGGTAGTCCGTGTTGTTGTAGAGGTCCGCTAGCAGCCGCGTGGTGGTGGTGGTAGACGCCGAGCAATTCATTAAACTTGTTATCGAGCTTTGTTTCAACGCCTTCTCAATGCCATCTATCTTCTCCATGGCCTCTTCAAATCTATTTAGCACATCGTCCACGTGCCCACTCATCATTTGTTGAAACTTATCATGTAGCGCTTTGTTTGTCATGTTCTCCCAGCCGGCCTGGCGGCTTGTGATCCTACCATGGTTAGCAGCAATAGAAACACACAAGAATATGATTCACAGACTACTAGGAAGTGGTGGTGATGGTGTGGTGGACAACACAAACCGTCAGCAAATCTCAAATTCTTACCAGTTCTACCCAAAGAAGAAAAGGTGATCGGCAACCGATGTAGTCAAAACTCTCAAAGCTTGATAGAGCGATTACTGTGGAGAGTCAAACGCATCGATGTAGATGTATGTGGAGCTGGGAAGGCTTATAATATGGTAGCAAAAAGGTTAGCAATAATCAATTCAGAGATGCAAAGTTGAATAAACGCTCAACGACGCAGATCGGCTGGTCCTAGGCTAGACCGTATAGAGACGCGAGCCTAGAACACTAACAAAATCACGCACGCTGCACGTAAACAAGGGAAAAGCACACTGAAAAAATTCTTTTCGCTTTTTTTTTGCGCTGCCTTTTTTTTTGCGCGCTCTTTTTTTTTTTTTGAAAATCACTATAATGGCGAAGTGTCTCAAAACTCTTCCTGTGTCAAACTCGACAGATGGGCACGAAATTTTTCGACCAAAATTTTTTTTTTCGATCGCCTCGACCCAAAATCGGAAACGGGTCAAAAAACTTTCTATAACGGCGATCGTCCTCAATACACTTAGAAACACCTAAAATAGGATAGCTAGAAAATTTTTGACAAGTGCTGAAAATTTTGGCCTAAACGAGGGTGGTTTCAGACTTTTTTTTTTCCAAACCTACTCCGCAAGGAAACACGAATCGGAAACTAGATGGATCTCGAAAACAACCCTAATATGCAAGGAACTCGGATTGGTGGTGGATATATGGTGGTGGATATATGGCAGCGGTGGTGGTATATGGATATGGATTCAGAGTGGCATGGATAAGCAATGGTGGAAGATGGCAAGGCGGCGGACAACTTATGACCGTAACTCAAACTCTAAAAGACTAGACTCTAAGACCAGCAACTTGACACGACGATGCAACCGCAAATTCAACAAAGCAAACCCTAAAAAGATTATGCAAAGGCTCGATTGGTTCGATATGATGAACTAACCCTAATTTTTTTTGTGGCTTTTTCGTGGACTATAGGTATGAAGAATGTTCTATCTGAATTTCATTTTAGTATGTAAGATGTATTGCATAAGTTCAGCCGCACTGCTTAATTCACATGTACTTGTATCTTAATTATCGGTTGTAATCTATTTGGAAATGTAATCGAATAAGAATAATTAATAGATATGTCTCTCGATACATAAACAATATATGTCTCCGATCGATAGAAGGAAGTGTGATAGTAATTGCACATGAAGCATGTCTCATATAAATAATCGATATCGCATATGTGAATAGTCCCAGATAATGAGTCATACATAGATAATAAGCATATCATCAATGGGGACGGCGACGAGTCTGGTCTTCCTCAGGACCGAAGGCGATAAGCGCCGAGGCGGTGGACGAGGCTCATGGAGCAACCACGAATACCATAGTTAACCTCGCCCGTCACCGGCCTATGTCTCCCTGGCCGGTGGTGGTGGTGGAGTGAAACACTGTCTCGTAGAAGCCAAAATGTTTGTACCATGGTCATCATCCTCGTCGCTCAGTAATCAGCACCACCACTAAGGATGGGTGACCGTGAATGCATGAACGGCCAAAGCGTAAAGTTGTAAAATTGATACAAATGCATGAACGACATTACTCTGCTCAAAAGAATGTAGTGAGTAGGGTTACCTAGTTCCATTCGCCGATGCTGCAGAGCCTCCCCGGAAGTGAAGGTGGCGTTGCGAAGAGCTCCCTCGCTGTGAAGGAGGTGGTCATTCCAGAAGAGCCCCGGCCGTGAAGGAGGTGGCTCATTCCGTGAAGAGCTCCTCGCTGTGAAGGAGGGTCATGCCGTGAAGAGCCTCGCTATGAAGGAGGTAGGGCTCATGCCAAAGAGCCCCTCGCTATGAAGGATGAGGTTCGCACGTGCATGTAAGGTCGGGTTGTGAACGCTGCACGTAGGGTCGGGTTCAATGTCGATGTAGGGACGCATGGACGGTGCCGAGGAGGAAGCAACATCCAAGACCGCCTACACGTATAAGCAGCCAAATCCTCAGAGTTGTCATCAAGACGCCTCAACCATGAGACGCCTTTTGGATAGTTTTCCTCCGAAGCGCCAATTAAAGCGAAACTTCGCTACCAGACTGGCCAAGTCACCTCAGATGAAGAGTTAACCAATTATATCCTTGTATGATAGACACCACTAATAGACACCAAGCTTAATATGTCCAGATTAACAAAAGACTCAACATATAAGAACCAAGGCATTTATCATGGTGTCCGGTTCCACAACAGAGGCTGGGTACATATTGTCGGGTGAGAGGGGCTTCGATCTGATCAGGAGCAGCTGATGGAACTAAGTAGATCCTTGTTGTTGCCACGCTGCGCAAACCAACATTTGCTGCTTAAAGGTCCGACCTCACCCTGTATTTGTCGCAGCGGTAGTCCATTCACAACGAAGGGGTAATGCTTCAAGCCAAGAATCCATGGACTTGTTTCCTCCTAGTACATCGTCTCGATATTGACATGCGCGATATATAATTAGGTATATTATGAATGTATAGCTGACAACTAAAATAGTATTAGTACTTACTTGTGCACGTGTTCGCAATCAGGAATTTTGGAATCAGTTTTGATATAGACCGAATCTGTCTTCACATATGAAGAGATCTCCTCAACCACATCGAACACCAACTTGGCTTGGTCATCCAAAATGCCGATCTTAGTGCACAATCCAGAAATCCCAACCGGGTACTCGATGATATAGCCTCAAAAGTATGGCTCTGGACAACTTGATCCTCGCAACTATCAAATCCGCCATGAAGGACGCGTAGCATCCTCAACGACTATGCAAAACCGCTCTGCATGACAACAATAAGCATTAGTAATACTAATGAATGGCAAAAATAATTAAATTAATTGTTACTTAATATAAAAGCAACTTCGCTGCGCCCAAACAGAACCCATAGTAGGTAAGTCACGATAGCAGTGCACATAAGCCCCAAATTAAGTCCTCCAAACCAAAAAGGTTTATCAATGTAGACATAGGGTCGCCCAATAGGGAATCTCTCAGATGACCGAGCTGCAACAATAATGGACATCCAACAACACCAGATTTTCTAGACTTCAACAAGCAAGCTTGTTTGTGCCTTAGCCGGCCTAACACAGAAGTCCAAACTCCTCTCAGAATATCGGGCAACGGCGCTACCATTGAAGTCGCAAACAACGTCACGGGTTTAAACATCGCCTGCCGAACAGCCAAAGAATATATGCCTCTAGGGACCGGTCAATCGGTCCGACAACTCAACATCGGATGTCCTAACGACAATCTACATAGAAACGTAATAATTGTATGAAAATCGGCAACTAAAAACAACATTTGTTTACGTACGTGATGGTTACTCAAACTGGCTCAACCATCTAAAAAGAGGTCCATGAGGATCGTTGTTCATGGCCCCAGTACCGGGACCGAGCCAAAAACGGGTCTGCGATCGCTGTTTGCCACCCTCGATTCCGCTTAAGGGACCTAAGGGTGTAATCCCACAATACGATACATCTTCAAAGTAGGCGCCATCTTCCCCATGGAAAGTGAAACGAGTGTCCTCGCCCATCTATCTACTAAGCAGGTAAGGAGGACTTGTCGAAGAGAACGCTTTACTTGCCTCTTGTGTAATCTGCACCGTTCACCGCCTCATCTAAGTCCCACCATCAATCCACTCATCCAATGTACCTCGAACCAGTCTAACAAGGTAGAAGTCCAGCCCAACTTAACCTACAAAATAAAAAATATTGTTAGCGGCTATAAAAAGTATGTAAAACATAGTAAGTCATTATATGGACCCATTATATGCACACATACCTATCAACCCATGAATCGTGTATCACCGCTAGTCTTTGGGGTATGAGGACCAACACGCCTAAGTTGTTGCTCGCCTAATACCGCAAGTTTTATCGATGTTGCCATTAAGCAATCTGGATAAATATATCGCAATTCAAACAACAAATCTCAAAGCAAATAAAACATAGATCCGATATATTACAAATTAAAACATAGTCCCCATATAAAACAAGTCCATGAGGATTTACATATTAAAACAAAGTCCTGAGCATATTACAAATTAAAACAGATCTGTATATTACAAATTAAAATATATAGTCCCGATATACACACAAATTAATATAATATAGCTCCGGACGCATATTAAAACCCGATCAAGCACATTATATAGCTCAGATCTATTTCATAAATTGCCTGGCGCAAGATAACAAATATCAATGACCAACCATCGACATGGCCTCCATTTGCCTCTACTTGTTCGCCAAGGTCTGATGGATATACTCTTCACCGTCCACCTTGTTGAAATTGCCGACTTCACTCTAAACCCCGCTATCTCGCTTTAAAAGGATAAATAGGAGACATCCAACTCAATTCAGGTACAAGATATGAAAAATCACGTTTGTTATGTACACTCACACGCTGGATAAAATTCCGCTCCAATTTTTACTCGTGTCTTCACCTCATTTCCGTAACCAAACCATCGTGAGGAAGCTGAACCTCATACCTCCTTTCTTGATTCCCTATGAGTCTGAAAGTGTGCTTTTGCTTTTCTATCTTTGCCATGTATTCCATGACACGGCTACAATAAGGTGTGTTCTGATTATCTTCAATATGCTTCGTAACTCGTGCCTTTCTCTCAAATATCTCAAAGTGCCATGGAATACAGCCTCCACAATAGCTGTGAGTGGCAATGCTCGCTCCTCTCAAAGACAAAGTTATACACCTCTCAAGATTGGTTGTCATGTGGCCATACCTAGCTCCATGTGTGTCATGCAGCAAAGACCAATTCACTGGAGGCTCTTTTCTCCATCCAAAAATTTTGTTATTCTTCCTTCTTCTCAGAGTATTAGGAGGGTCAATTTCGGCAAGTCACAAAGACTCATCTGTCCTCTAGCTCTGCCATGAGTGCTGAACTTGATCTTTCTTCCATTCCTCACACCGCTTCTTAGTAAACTCATCTAGTTTTGACCAAATAAATTCAGATTTATGCTTGGTCTGGTTTCGCATAATTTTGAACAAGTCTATCAACCGCTTGTTCTTGAACTGTGAGAAAAATTAGCCCCAAGATGGCGAGATGCACCACCGCCTGCAAGTCCTCCAAGGTGTTCGTCATTATCCGTTGGATTACTAAGTGTCTTCACGGCCTTCAATATACTGCATGTCATGAATGAACACACACGCTTGGTCGGTCCTTCACAATGGCAATTTTCACTTCATGAAGAACCATACCCAGCTAAGAAAGTTCTCACCTCCACAAATGCCATGGCAAGTGGGATGATTTGATTGTTCCTGGCCCACACCAGCAGTCAGATTTGCCCTCTATATCGACCGGTCAGAATGTACCATGTAACAGGAGGACAATGCCTAAAGCTTCATGCACATACCAAAAGAGAAGAACACTGCTTCAAACCTTGAATTCATACCAAAGAACCTCATGTGTTGTACGCTCACATAAGTGCTGGGATTCCTCTCTTCAAGATGCCCAGAGACGGACAACATTATCATATGAGTCAAGAACGTCCCAAACCTTTCCTCCATAGCCTTCGCTTAGCCTCCAAGCCTTCCCATAAGGAATGACATACTTCCATCCGACCTTCACCGCTGTCTGATGTGTTTTGCTTCCATATCTTTCTTCTCTACTATCTCAAGATACATGAGTTAAGAATGAGACTTGAAGTCAGTTCTGATGCTTCACCAAAGAGGTTCTTCCTCACACAATTATGTGGATGACAATGGTGACAACCTGTTGGATGTCAGATTTCAAGACGCGTCTGCACCTTCCCCCGGACAACCTTTTTCAACACATTTCACGTATAGTTTGTTGGACTTGATATGTGTGTCTTAAAACCTCACAGAGACATAGCCCACTTTATCACCGTGATACTTCAATTTTTTCTTTGTATCAAACATAGCCCTATTTGTACTTGGTTCAGATTATACGCCATGGAGTCTCATGGCCATCGCTCACCGTAAGGCCGGTGGATATGTCCCGCCTCCCATGCGTATGAATCGTACCTCAACTTCATCCTCGATTTTCAGAATCCGGGCCTCCACCAATCCATCCTCGTCTCTTCCTCCATCACCTCTGCATTTCATCCCTTCCTCATCCCCATCAAGAAACCCGAACCAGCTAATATTATCGACCGTCTTTCGCCAATATCAGACCACAAACATTGTGTGGCACGAAGTCCGACTCTTTCTAAGTTGGCTAGCATCCACATCTTGTGGCTGTGACCGGATAAAACAATCTCGTTAGCTACTTCATCGCCTTGGCGGGTTCATACCCCGTGGAGTTCTACGGTATTCTCTCCTCCTTCTGCACAAAGTTGCACAAGTGCATATGGGTGGATTCTTCTTGTCTCGACAGCTACCTTACTGGACAACCAATGCTGGCTCCTATCACCGCATCAACTCCCACTTGACATTTTTACAGGATTTGGTCCACAATGCATGAATACCGACAGTAACATACTTCAGTGATCCAGATCAAACTAGTTGTCAACCAGATTTAAATCGCCTAATGTCCAGTCTCTGGGTCTGCCAGTGTTACGCCATTTTTAAACTCGCTAAGATCAACCCCAACTCATTATATCGAACATTACCAGCTACTGTAGTAAACATTCAGATTTACTGATTCGTACATTTTCACCGCCGACATTGCCATCTTCTCATTAATCACAATATACACTAATATTATCCGCCACACGCGACAAACAAAAATATATAACACAAAATTCACAATATACACTAATATTATCCGCTACACTAACTATGCGCTAAAATGCCTCCAAAAATTTATTGACACTAAAATTCACAATATGACTTATATACACCAACTAAACTATACAATTTACATAATATTTGTGACTATGATTATACCTTCAAGTGTGTGTACGCTTTGCAATCGGAGAACGATAACGCCGCTTCGACGATCGGAGGTTCAACTCCCGTCAGCCCCTAACCTGCTCCTCCTCACCACCTCCTCCTCCGCGCAGCAGCTTCTACTAGTCACCACCACCTACCACCCTCCCTCCTCTCCACCATGGCTCCTCCACATGGCTGCTCCTCCCCAAACACATCAAAACTATCCCATAGCAAAAAATAACACCATAGGCCGGTGGAGATTGGCAGATCTACCGATTCTGTGGGTTGGATTTGTAAATGAGTGGCAAATGGAGGAGATCATGCTGGGGGCGAGGTACAGAGAAGAACCGAGAGAGAGAAAGGGAACGAAGAAGAACAGCGCCTGCCGAACGGCAAGTTTATCCGCACCTTTTCGCCAGCCCAAAAGCTCGCTTGTCACCGTGGGCCGAACGCCCGTTCGCCGCCCAGCAGCCGGTTACTATTTTCGGTCAGCCTCACCGACAATATGTTTTCGCCCAAGCTGCCGAAGCCTACTTCTGCCATTCCTGGCCGAACTTTTTCGCCCACCCCTCGGCCGACGGCACTAGTTTTATGTTTTTATTCTACACTATAGTTTCCAAATTGCTACAAAAACATGATAGTTTTAAAAAAAAATTCCAAATAACACTACAAATTATGTAGCTTAATATGCAAGGAGTTGCATATCGATTAAAACACCACATCAATTATTTAGTTCTCTCGCTTATGTACCCAACAATATTAAATATTATTAAACATGTAGCGACCGAATTGCGTCAAATCTCTGCAAGTGTCATCCCCGGATCGGTAATGGACACACACAATACTCAAGGATTTATAACAAAGTGCAATCACACACTTATTACATCGAATGTCTCAAAAGAGAATTTATTATAATAAATATGGCTTAAGGCCATCTAAATAAGATAACAACGAAGGCTTGAAGATAAAGTGAGTCCATCAACTCCAACGGCATAGCTGAAACTACAACGCACTCAGCGACCTTACTCTTCGTTTAAAAGTCTGCAACATGCTATGTTGCAGCTCAAATGGGCCAGCACATGGAATATGCTGACAATATAACATAGTAGAGCAATGAACAAGTAATGCTATCACACCATGCCTATATGGCTGGTGGAGGCTCTATGATTATAATGTTTTCAAGTAAAATTTTTCCCTACAACAAAGGAATGTATTTTATTTAACTATCATGGAAGTTGATAAACATTGAGAATGGTAAACCTCATCTCAATCCCAATTAAGAAGTAATTAACAACCCAACAAATTAATTTAGAGTGATGAGACCAACATGATAATCCAAGAACCAGATATCAAGATGTCCATAACCGGGACACGGCTACATGATTAGTTTGTACACTCCGCAGAGGTTTGCACACTTTTCCCCACAATACGCGATTCCTCTCATGGATTTCTCGTGACACATGGTGTTTGAGAAACGGATGACCGAGACACGCTTTCGTAAACATTAACTTTACTCTAGGTGGATCGTTACACCTACTTTCCCTACATCTGTAGCCCACCACCGAAAGAGGTCATGCAACATACCAACTATGCTAGAGCCCATATTAGCTTATGGCTGCACACGAAGTTTGTAGCATGAATAATTTTATGATCCCTTGAGCCTGGGTGCGAACCAAAAGGACAACACTGGTATATCCCCATGTGCTCTCGAATCAATCCACCCCAGATGTGTGTTTAAGTAGCCACCTTAAGTTAACCATTAATTAACAATCTCACATCTACACTAACCCAATCCACGCCTAAGAGCATAGCATGGCAACATAAGTATAACGAGAAGTAACTCCCGAGGGTTTAATAATAAAAGGGCAATAGGTTCTACCTCATCATCTACTACCATCTACTACCAATACCCACAAGTTAATCACATCCTAATCATGCAGAGGGTTGTAACTAATGCATAAAAACTAGGTATGAAAAGAGTATGATCAATGTGTTACTTGCCTCGACCATCCGCAAACCCTAGAGAGAGTGTCAGAGAGCATCCGGGAATTCTATCTCAAACAAACATACATAAGCACTCAAGCATAGATGCACGTAAAACTCAATAAGAAGATCCAAATCAAGATTCAACCGAGAGCTTCGATATGCAAAAAGAATCAACCGATTCAAGCTACGAACTGAAATCACGGTCAAAGAACTCGAATTGAATCTGCTTTGAAACCAAACTTAAATTGTCAAACCTTGTTCAAGTTGATTAAATAGAAAGAGGGCTCGAGACTAAGATTTTGGCGCTGGTTTCACTAGATTTGGATGAATGTTTCAAAAGTTGCAAGTAAGATAAGGGCTAATATGCGATAAAATAATCGGATAGGTCCCCGGCCGAAAATAAACCAAAAAAAAAATCTATCGATTGTCGCAAAAAGAGGGTGCGTTTTGTACCCCTCATACTTGTGCATCGGCAGCTGGAGCTGCGCCTATGGTCACGCCCAAGCGTAACAGGAGGTGAGTCAAGGTAAGACCAAAGCCCAAGATAATAGGAGCAACGCCAAGGCTAAGACCATAAAGAGCAGAGATGAAGCAGGTTCCCCAAAGAAGATCCTTGCCGACAGCTCGCCTCAAGACCAACAGTAGCTGGCCACCCTTGAGCCCACGGCCTCCAACATCACGCTATGGGCGGCTCGGAGGCACCTCAGGCGGCATGCAGATCTTTGTCAAGACATATTCAAGATCGATGAGGATTAGAAGACGACGCATCCCAGCAAGATCCGCGCCGAGGAAGGCCACCACTTCGCAAGGCCCTTTGCCGGGACGCATAGCGCCGCCACGGCAAGACCCTTGCCAGCCACACGGCAAGACCTTGCCGGGCCACACGACAAGACCCTTGCCGCCATCCAGCAAGGCCCTCACCAAGGACGCAAGGTGGTCACCGCCATGCCCACGCCAACCAAGCTTCCACCGCTCACATGCAGCCGCCACCAACCAGGCGGACTTATGGCAACATGCAGCTCCTTTCATCTAACTTCATGCGAGACTGGTGAGGCTCGCGCCGACTGGGCGCCACCGCTCACATGGCACCACACTTCGGCCCCCATTCCCCAATAGGAGCGGCAAGGGGACTGGGTTACGACAATGCGCCTTAATGCCCTTGCTATATGAGCGATAAGCTCATGCCCCACTGGTGCCACCGTGGCAGCCCCTTCCGACTATAAAAGGAGGCCCATATACTAAAGAAGGATTCTGCCTCTTTTGAACCACGCACTGCCACAATTAGTTCAAGAGCTCAAGAACTCTCTCAAATACAGCCACCAAAGCAGGATTTAGGGTTTTACATCCTCACACCAACTCCGTAAACGATCTCAGTTGTCTAGCCTCGTTTTCAAGAACCCTCGCCGCCAAGAACCTGTAGTAGGGATTCTTAGATCCCATAGGTGTCGCTCCACACCCACATCCTTGGGCGCGTAGGGGGCAAAATTGTGAGAATCTGGTCTAGTAGTTAGCTCTAGCTTCTTCATCGCCTTGGCTCCGAGAAGAAGAATGGAGGAATGACGCTGCCCGGCAAATGTAAAAGCTAAGTCATTCAGAGCTTTATTTCCTCCTATACATAAGGTTATCGCCCTCAGAGATCTCACGGTATGTATGAGAAACTGCACTAAAGGGGCCCTCCCACTGGCAACTCCTTGTTCTGTTTCGAGTCCACCAAATAGCCAGATCGAGAGTGGCGGGGTAGCCTTCCGACTTGGCAACGCCTCCCGACTCTGGAGCTCGACAATATTGGGCGGTAAGGTGGTTCGGCAAGCACACCTGATAGGTCATGGGGATCCATCCCAAGACGTTTACGGGCCACCAGGGAGACGGAGCATCCTTCGTCATCCCCATGGACCTTCCATCAACTATCCAAGCTCCAAGTGGACCCATGATAAGAGCAAGAGCTCGTGCTATTCAATCCGAGGTGACATCACTCCTATTCGATTTCTTTTCCTTCCAAAGGAGACATGGCTACTACCTAAGTCCGAGACACTATGATCAGGTACAACGCCAAGCCAAGGAACCAGGAAGAAGAAACCACAACATCTTCCGGACAGCCTGAACTTCCGCCACAGCTCGAACTTCCGCCCTGGCTCTCCGCCTGGAGCTCGGCCTCCGACGACATCGACCAGCCCGGCATGCTAATCTCGTTAGCCCCGAATCAGCCCGAACCCGTCTCCGGAACTCTCCGCTCGGCCTTGACCTTCCGCCTCTAAGCCAGCCCAGCTACACCTGGCTTAACTCGGCTTAGGCCGACTCTGCCCGACCTTCCAAGACGCATGATCTCGAACTTCCGCCTAGCCCGAATTCTCGGCCCCGCCCACAAGCCACTTGGGCCGAGGCCCGTGTACCTTTCGTCTCCAGAACTATAAATACTCTCCACCTCCTCCTAGTTAGGGTTAGGCATTGGTTTAGCTCATCTTTGGTGGAGAGTTTCTGCTCATCCACTTGGTACTTCTCCCTGAGTTCACGACTCCTCTTCGGAGAAGATCCCCAAGCGGATCAAGCAACTCTAGGGTGGACCTAATCAAGACCTCCTATCGGAGAAGATCGGCCACTGTATCTTTCCTTTGTTGATTTTGAATCTTGTGCTACCTTACGTGTTCAGTGATCTAGCCTGTGTAATCGAAACTTGTCGGGTTTAGTGTTCCTCTGTGTATGTTTCCTTGTGTTCTTCCTACTGCTCATCGCCTCAGATCCTCCAAACGTGAAAGGTTCCGATTGTTCCACCCACATCATATGGTATCATGAGCCACGCGATCACGCTTTTTGAGCCCCTACCCTGTGTTTCTAGTTTGATTTTGTTGTTTTCGCCCTAAACGGAAACCCTCACAAAAATAGCCCCAAAATTTTTTTTGTAGATTTGAGTGATGAAGTTTTGTTGACGATCCTGATTTGCTTTGAGAGTGATCTAGCATCCCTACCTTCTTCCTCTTCAAACTTTTCCCTCACTTGGGTGTTTCCAATTTTTCCTAAACCCTCTATCCCCAAGTCCTCGTTTGGCAGAATCCCACCACCGAACTTCCGCCCAGCTCGGAACTCCGGGCCCCGACCTTCCGCCCAGCCCGAACTTCTCGACTTCGACCTTCCGCCTGCCCGGAACTTCCGCCTAGACAGTAAAGGTCGCAGATCTTCGTGACCCCCGCCTCCCCGCAACTCCGACTCATGCTGGTGCAGCGGCATCTTTTGACAACGATCAAGACCGCGCATCACATCATCATCCACCAAGATCCTTTTGGAATCTCTACCAGAAGCAAGGACGGTAATCTCGATTTACATATTTGTCCAAAACCTTTGCCATTGATAAACATCATAGCCATCTTTTATGTTGTTGACCATCATTATCATACGCAACGACTTGGTGCACATTAGTGATCATACTTATAGCAGCATACATACCATCACCGTGGTATATCTGGGATCCATTTGTGTGTCACAAAGTTGTCATACACAAGTACTATCTTGGTCGTGAAGTTTTGCATGAGAAAAGAGCTCAAAAGTGAAAGAGCCACCCAAGCTTTTAAGCAAAGAGGAAAGATAAGCAAAGAGCTTAAGAGCAAGAACCATAGCATCTACCATTAAGATTGTCATATTATCCCAAAATCACATATAGCATACGGAATAGAGATAGGTATTTTGCCTAGTAGGTTGTGCACAAGTTCAGATCCGCTTATTATGCAATCGTGTTAGCGCCTCTCTAGTATTGTGCAACAAGAGCATTTTGTGGATTCCACATTTTGGCTCACTTTTGGTTTGCACAATCCCACTTATCTATTTATGTGTTTGTTTTTTAAATTTCTACCGCTTTTGGTCAACCTGCTGCATTTGTAAATTTGTGAATCTTTTCCAACATTATTGAATCTCACTTACAATTGCATCAAATTTTCACACCATCCTCACCAAGCTCCACCATAAGCTTTTATTTGTAGGTGTGAGAACCGACAACATTAAAAATAGTGCTATTTCATTGTCCGCGATTTGGGTGAACTTGATTCATCATCAACATCGGTCAAAGGTACAGTATAAGTTCTTTCCCCACCATATTTTGCTTGGAATGATGGATACAATTCTACCACCATTTGTCGTTCACCTCTTTGGTGCACAACGAAGCACATCAAGAGAACATTGAGCAACGACTGACACTCGCCACCACCAAGCATTCGAGCACGACAAGAGACTACTGACAACAAGTTCGATGCTCACAAGCAAGAGAATGATGCAAGAATGGACGTAGATCCGCGGCTTTGATGAGGAACCATCTCCACCACATTATCAAGACGGAGCCGCCGAGTTTACATCTGGACGACACGACTTCCAAGTACATCATTATCGAACATCTTCACCGCCTAATAAGACCGGCTATGCATCTCGCAACCCGCTACATGACGCTACCAAGAAGTCAAATGAAGAAGTCCTCGCCCTCAATCAAACCAAGCCGCTTGCTCAAGCTCAGAACACAACGCACTAAGGCGCCAAGAGGAAGAACGAAAAGGCTCTACATCAAGATTTAACGAGACGCCGAGGCTCAACGCCTTCAACAACAACGAGAAGTAAGTTTGAGGCGCAACGCCCAAGATTCAAGTCGAGCCATTGCGGACCGCAATCGTGAACGGCGAATCAAGAGGAAGCCCTTCGAGAAGAAATCCAAGAGAGGAACTACAACCACGCGTAACGCCAAGTCCTCAAGTTCTCAACAAGATCAAGACATGATTCATCCAACAGCCAAGAGCACCATGGAAAGCCAAACGCACCATGCCCAAGTTCAATGGAAGCAATGACCTGAGTGCCTCATGGGCATTAAAGGTCGACAAAATCTTCATTTGCACAACTATGAGGAAGAGAAGAAGATCGCTATGGCCTCACTTGAGTTCCAAGACTATGTGCTCATATGGTGGGAACAACTCATTGAGCGACAACAAGCAAGAGGTGAACTCCAATCACCACTTGGGCTCAAATGAAGGATGTCATGAGAGCACGCTTGTGCCAACCTACTACAACCGCGACCTCTTCAAGAAACTCCAACTTCTGCCAGAAACAGTGTTGAAGAATACTACAAGGAAATGGAGATAGCCATGATTCGAGCCAATGAAGGAAGATGATGAGCAAACAATGGCACGCTTCTTGAATGGACTAATCATCCCATCAAGAAGATCGACTTTTAACTCAAGATGACTTCAAGCAAGATGACACATCAGTTCAAGACGACGCTTCTCCAAAATCCATAAACCTCAGAAGCAACCACTCAAATGTTACAAGAAAATCGATAAGTTCAAGTCGTCAATCCACTTCCAAACGATGAGACCCACAAGTTCTTCAAGATCCTCAATCTAGGAGAGATGAATCAACATTAATCGTCTGCAAGATGAGGATTCGGGCCCCTGGTCTTCTCCCACATCAACAAGATGCATCATGCCACATCCACACAAGCATCAAAGAACATGCATCTCGAAGTTTGAATCAATATAAAGCAACTGATTCAAATACCACTACAAGGCAATCCTACCATATTTAGTTTATATACGTCCAAGTCTCCTTCAAATCGTGCATATGAGGACACTTTGAGAGTGATGTGGTCCCAATGACCGCTTGCTCCTTCTCAAATTCCACCCAGGTGTCTTCACAACGCTGCTGTATTCAATCACTATACCTTCAAGATGAAAGGGAAGGAATATGCTACGACCTATGTATCTCTAGTCAAGCACAAGCCACCCATCATGGAGAAAAGAGAGAAAGTGATCCACCAAAAGTGAGTGAGAGCCACAAGCCAACTTCAAGCCTTTCGCTTAGAGAGAAAAACTCATCCTATTTGCCACCAAAAGTGAGAGAGAAGTGTGAAACCCATCTAGCGTGATGCACTTTGTCCTGTGTGCAAGGATGAAGAGCCAACAACCAACACATCTCATGAGCTACCTAGTGTTTCAATTCTTTTGGAGGAATTCCAAGATATTTTCCCCGATGAGCTACCTTCGGGTCTACCTCTCTTCGAGGCATTGAACATCGAATCGACCTCATCCCCTGAGCTTCTACCAAACAAAGCTCCATACCGATCAATCCCAAGAAACTAAGGAAATTCAACTGCAAGTACAACAACTCATCGACAACGGTCATGTACGGAAAGCTTAAGCCCTTGTGCCATTCTCGCTATATTTGTGCCTCAAACCGATGGAAGTTTCCGCTTGTGTTCCGATTGTAGACCTATAAATGCTATTACTGTCATTATAGGCATCCCATTCCTCGCTTAGATGATATGCTTGATGAACTTAGTGGAGCGTATTTTTTCTCAAAATTGATCTTAAAAATTATCAAAGATACAAGAGGGTGATGAATGGAAACTGCTTCTACCACTGGTTAGTGATCTCTACTGCACTTATGCTTCGCCTTATATTGAGTATTTGTTGGTTTACTCATTTATTCTTGTGTTTAGATAAACCATGAAAGAACATCTTGATCATGTTAGGCTGTTTTGCAAACCCGCTTGAAGGAAAGTCTTTATGCAAACATGAAAAATGCACATTTGGTGTTGACAGTGGTTTTCTTTGTGTTTGTTGTATCTCAAAGGTGTCCATGTTGATGAATCTAAAAAGCTTATTAAAACTTGGCCCCAACAACTCACCAATTTGCAAAAGTGCGAGCTTTTTGGTCTTGGTTTTTATCGTCGCTGTGAAAAACTTAGTACAATTGTCGCCTTTGCATGCCTCGAGTAAGAAGAATACCTTTTGTTTGGGGATCTTTGCAATCCACCGCTTGGAGCTCAAGTCTTTGCAACTCATGTCCGATTCTTGCTTTGCCTAATTTTGACAAAACTTTGAGGTTCATTGTGATGCAAACCGAATTAATGAGTTTTGATGCAAGAAAACGAGCCATTGCTTACTTTAGTGAAACTCACCAAAGGCTCAACTTAACTATCCCATCTATGACATGCCTGTGCTACATGTTTGGGAACATTACCTTAGACTCTCATGAGTTTGTCATCCATACCGATCATGAAACGCTTAAGTAATTAAAAGGCCAAACTAAGTTGAACAAGCCATGCCAAAATGGAGTGAATTTATTGAATCTTTCCTTATGTCATATACATTAAGGGTAAGGAAATGTATCACACTCTTGCATATGCACGCTTGTCACTAAACTTGAGTTGAATGTTATTGGCTGAGCACATAAAAGACTTGTATGCTAATGACCCATCTTTTGCTATTCCTTATGCTAAGTGTTTGACGACAATGCCTTGGGAACAATACTATATCAAGGATGCTTATCTTATGAGAGCTAACAAACTATGCATTCAGTCTTCTCTTCGCTTGCTCCTTTGCAAGAGGCTCATGGAGCGGACTCATGGGACACTTTGGACGCCGACAAGACATTCGCCACGCCTCCAAGAACTACTTTTGGCCCAAGATGTTCCTCAGACGTCTTCACGCCACCAACCGACCATGTCTACATGCCACAAAGCTAAGTCTAAAGCTCAATCTCATGGTCTTTACATGCCCCTTCCTATCCCTTATCAACCTTGGGAAGACATTAGCATGGATTTTGTACTTGGTTTTACCTCAACTCAAAATGGAAAGGATTCCGTGTTTGTTGTTGTGGATAGATTTTCCAAGATGGCACATTTCATTCCTGCAACAAGATAGACAATGTCATGATATTGCAAATCTTTTAGGCAAGACTTCGCATCCTCGAAGGGCAAGAGTTCTGCATCCAGCAAGGGCAAGAGTTCGCATCGACGGAGGGCAAGAGGACCGCATCGTCGAAGGGCAAGAGGGCTGCATCAACGGAGGATGACGATGATGACTTCATGTAGTATGTAAGATGTATTCTAGTTTGTATTGTATTATTGAGGGCATTATGTTCTATCTGAATTTCATTTTGTAGTATGTAAGATGTATTGCACAAGTTCAGCCGCACTGCTTAATTCAGATGTACTTGTATCTTAATTATCGGTTGTAATCTATTTGGAAATGTAACTGGAATAAGAATGCTAATTAATAGTAATATGTCTCTCGCATACATAAAACAATATATGTCTCTGATCGATAGAAGGAAGTGTGATAGTAACACGTACATGAAGCATGTCTCGTACATAAATATCGACACGCATATGTGAATAGTCCAAACTAACATAGATAATGAGTCATACATAGATAATAAGCATATCATCTGCGGGGACGGCGACGAGTCTGGTCTTCCTCGGGCGAGACCGAAGGCGATAAGCGCCGAGGCGGTGGACGAGGCTCGCGATAACCACGACCATAGTTAACCTCGTCATCACGGTCTATGTCTCCTGCGTCGGTGGTGGTGGTGGAGTGTGAAACACTGTCTCGAGAAGCCATAAATGTTTGTACCATGGTCATCATCCTCGCGGTCGCCTCAAAGTAATCAGCACCACCACTAAGGATGGGTGACTGCTCTGAATGCATGAACGGTTATGACGAGTTGCCGCTGCGTAAAGTAAAAACTTGTAAAATTGATACAAATGCATGAACGATTACTACTCTGCTCAAAAGAATGTAGTGAGTAGGGTTACCTAGTTCCATCTGCTGATGCCATAAGAGCTCCTGGCTGTGAAGGAGGTGGTGATGCGATAAGAGCTCCCCGGCTGTGAAGGAGGTGGCTCATTCGGAAGAGCTCCACAGCTGTGAAGGAGGTGGCTCATTCCAGAAGAGCTCCACGGCTGTGAAGGAGGTGGCTCATGCCAGAAGAGCTCCTGGCTATGAAGGAGGTGGCTCATGCCGGGAAGAGCTCCTGCTATGAAGGATGAGGTTCTGCACGGTGCACGTAAGGTCGTGGTTGTGAACGCTGTACGAGGGTCGTGGTTCAATGCTTGCATGAGGGGCGTGGCGGACGATGTCTTTGGAGGAGGAAGTGCAACATCCAAGACCGTCTACACGTAATAGCAGCGTAAATCCCGTAGCTTGTCATCAAGACGCCTCAACCATGAGACGCCTCTCGCGGTGGGATAGTTTCTCCTCTCGAAAGCGCCAATTAAAGCGGAAACCTCCTCTCGCTACTGTCTTGTCAAGTCACCACAGAGATGAAGAGTTAACCAATTATATCCTCGTTGTATGATAGACACCACGAATAGACACCCAAGCGAATATGTCCAGATTAACAAAAGACTCAACATATAAGAACCAAGGCATTTACCGCGTGGTGTCTGGTTCCCTACAGAGGCATTGGGTACATATTGCTGGTGAGAGGGCTTCGATCTGATCAGAGCAGCTGATGGAACCAAGTAGATCCTTGTTGTATGCCGTAACGCTGCAGATACAACCCAACATTTGCCGCTTAAAGGTCCGACCCTCACCCTGTATTTGTCGCAGCGGTAGTCCATTCACAACGTAAGGGTAATGCTCTTAAGCCAAGAATCCATGGACTTGTTTCCTCCTAGGCGATCGTCCCTCGATATTGACATGCGCGATACATAATTAGGTATATTATGAATGTATAGTGACAACTAAAATAGTATTAGTACTTACTTGTGCACGTGCTCGCAACTGTGGAATTTTTGGAATCTCGGGCTCTTGATATAGACCGAATCTGTCTCATTACTCTATGAAGAGACATCTCCTCAACCGTCACATCGAACACCAACTTGGCCTTGGTCATCCAAAATGCCGATCTCTAGTGCACAATCCAGAAATCCCAACTGGTACCTCGATGATATAGCCTCACCCAGTATGGCTCCCAGATAACTTGATCCTCGTGCAAACTATCAAATCAAGCCAGAAGGACGGGTAGCATCCCTAACCCGACTATGCATAAACTGTCTCTGCATGACAACAAATAAGCATTAGTAATACTAATGAATGGCAAAAATAATTAAATTAATTGTTACTTAATATAAAAGTACCTCTCGCCGTGCCCAAACAGAACCCATAGTAGGTAAGTCGCCGATAGCAGGCACATAAGCCCCACTAAGTCCTCCAAACCAAAAGGTTTATCAATGTAGACATAGGGTCGCCCAATAGGGAATCTCTCGATGACCAGAGCTGCAACAATAATGGACATCCAACAACACCAGATTTTCTAGACTTCAACAAGCAAGCTTTGCACAGGCCTCAGACGTAGCCGCTAACACAAGCAGTAACCAAAACTCCTCTCAGAGAATATCGGGCAACGCGTCGCCGCCTATCTCTCGCAATACCGATGAGTCGTGCATCGACGGTGGTCACGTGGTTCTCCGTAAACATCGCCTTGCCGAACAGCCAAAGAATATATGCCTCTAGGGACCGGTCAATCTGTGCCTCCGACAACTCAACATCGGGATGTCCTAACGAGACAATCTACATAGAAACGTAATAATTGTATGAAAATCGGGCAACTAAAAACAACATTTGTTTACGTGGCCGTGATGGTTACCTGAAACTGGCTCAACCATCTAAAAAGAGGTCCATGAGGATCGTTGTCTATGGCCCTAGCAGTCGGGACCGCAGCCAAAAACGGTCTGCATCGCTGTTTGCCACCCCGATTCGCCTCTAAGGGACCTATGGCAGCACCGCCGAGGTAATCCCAACAAGTACGACACATCCTGTAAAGTAGGCGCCATCTCTCCCCATGGAAAGTGAAACGATGTGTCTCGGCCTCCATCTATCTACTAAGCGGGTAAGGAGTGACTTGTCGAAGAGAAACGTTTCACTTGCCTCTTGTGTAATCTGCCTTTGGTTCACCTGCCTCATCTAAGTCCCACCATCAATCCACTCATCCAATGTACCTGAACCAGCCGTGCCAAGGGTAGAAGTCCAGCCCAACTTAACCTACAAAATAAAAATATTGTTAGCGGCTATAAAAAGTATGTAAAACATAGTAAGTCATTATATGGACTCCATTATATGCACACATACCTATCAACCCATGAATCGTGTATCAGCCGCTTAGTCTTTGGGGTATGAGTGACCAACACGCCTAAGTTGTTGCCCGCTTCAATAGGGCGCCCGGTGCTTTCTATCGATGTTGCCATTAAGCAACGGATACAAAGACATATCTGCAATTCAAACAACAAATCTCAAAGCAAATAAAAACATAGATCGACATATTACAAATTAAAACATAGTCCCGACATAGTACAATTAAAACATAGTCCATGAGGATTTACATATTAAAACAAAGTCCCGACATATTACAAATTAAAACATAGATCTGACATATTACAAATTAAAACATAGTCCCGACATATTACAAATTAAAAACATAGTCCTGACATATTAAAACCCATCATGACACATTATATAGCTTGTGAGTTATTTCTTCCTCGTCCGCCCCTTCGCCTCGATCGCCACGACCACGTCCGCCTCTTCCTCTTGTTGTCGCAGCCGTCGATGTGGAAGCACTCGTCGATGCGGAAGCACCATCTTTGTTCAGGTCGGGACAATATTTCATCCTATGCCCATAAGCGCGCATAACAAACATTGCCTGGTTGCTCCACCAGCTTCAGACCGTCCATATCGTTCCGGATGCGACGGGCCTTCCGTCTGCCCCTACTTGTTCGCCAAGGTCCGGATGCGGATATATACTCTCTCACCGTCGTTTACCTTGTTGAAATTGCCGACGACTCTAAACCCTGTCATCTCGCCTGTCCGGTGTTGAGCACTGCCTCTTTTAAATAGTATGGGGACACGAAGGAGATAGCATCCAACTCAATCTGCCCACAGCAGCCAACACATGAGAGCAAGGTAGGTGCAACAACTTCGGTTTGTTGCATGTACACTCACACGTTGGATAAAATTCCGCTCCAATTTTTACCTCGTGTGTCTTCACCTCATTTCCGAACCAAAACCATCGGTAGGAAGCTGAACCTCATACCTCCTTTCTTGATTCCCTATGAGTCCGACGGTGTGCTTCTTTGCTTTCTCTATCTTCTTTGCCATGTATTCCATGACACGGCTACAATAAGGTGTGTTCTGATTATCTTCAATATGCTTCATGCTAACTCGTGCCTTTCTCTGAAATATCTCAAAGTGCCATGGAATACAGCCTCCACAATAGCTGTGAGTGGCAATGCTCTGCTCCTCTCAAAGACAAAGTTATACACCTCTGCAAGATTGGTTGTCATGTGGCCATACCTAGCTCCATGTGTGTCATGCAGCAAAGACCAATTCACCGGAGGCTCTTTCTCTATCCATTCAGAAAAATTCTTTATTGCCCTTCCTTCTTTCTCGTAGTATTAGGAGGGTCAATTCCCGGCAAGTCACAAAGACCTCACTGGCTCCTCTAGCTCCGCGATGAGTGCTGCTAATTTAACTTGATCTTCTTCCATTTTCTTCCTCGCACGGACCTGCTTCTTAGTAAACTCATCTAGTTTTGACCAAATAAATTAAGATTTATGCTGCTGGCTCTGCTTGCATAATTTTTGAACAAGTTCATCAACCGCTTGTTCTTGAACTGTGAGAAAAATTAGCCCCAAGATGGCGCATGCACCACCGCTCTGCAAGTCCCTCCAAGGTGTTCGTTAGTCATCTGTTGGATTACGGCGTCTTCACGGCCTTCAATATACCAGCATGTCTGCTATGAATGACACACACGCTTGGTCGGTCCTTCACAATGGCAATTTTCACTTGGCGGAAGAACCATACCCAGCTAAGAAAGTTCTCACCTCCACAAATGCCATGGCAAGTGGGATGATTTGATTGTTCCGTCCACACCAATAGCAGTCAGGATTTGCCCTCTATATTGACCGGTCAGAATGTACCATCCACAAACAGAACAGGAGGACAATGCCGAAAGCTTCGATGCACATACCAAAAGAGAAGAACACTGCGTTTCAAAACCTTGAAATCTGGTATACTCAGCAACCTCATGTGTTGTACGCTCACATAAGTGCTGGGATTCCTCTCCTTCAAGATGCCCAGAGACGGACAACATTATCATATGAGTCAAGAACGCCCCAAACCTTTCCTCCATAGCCTTCGCTTAGCCCTCCAAGCCTTCCCATAAGGAATGACATACTTCCATCCGACCTTCACTGCTGTCGGATGTGTTTTGCTTCCATATCTTTCTTCTCTACTATCTCAAGATACATGAGTTGCGAATGAGACTTGAAGTCAGGTTCGATGCTTCACCAGCAGGTTCTTCCTCACACAATTATGTGGGATGACAATGGTGACAACCCGATGGATGTCGTGATTGACGCGTGCCTGCACCTTCCCTGGACAACCTTTTTCAACACATTTCACGGTATAGTTTGTTGGACTTGATATGTGTGTCTTAAAACCCTCTCGCGTAGACATAGCCCACTTTATCACCGCATACTTCAATTTTTTCTTTGTATCAAACATAGCCCCTATTTGTACTTGGTTCAGATTATACTGCCATGGAGTCTCATGGCCATCGCTCACCGTAAGGCCGGTGGATATGTCCTGCTCCCATGCGTATGAATCGATACCTCAACTTCATCCTCGAAATTTTCAGAATCCAGTTCCTCCACCAATCCATCCTCGTCCTCTTCCTCCATCACCCTCTGCATTTCATCCCTTCCTCATCCCCATCAAGAAAACCTGAACCAGCTAATATTATCGACCGCTGCTCGCCCAATATCGGGACCACAAACATTGTGTGGCACGTGTCCGACTCTTTCTCGGGTTGGCTAGCATCCACATCTTGTGGCTGTGACCCGGATAAAACAATCTCGTTAGCCACTTCACTGCCTTGGCGGGTTCATACCCCCGTGGAGTTCTACGGTATTCTCCTCCTTCGCACAAAGTTGCACAAGTGCATATGGGTGGATTCTTCGGTCTCGACAGCGTCTTAACAGGACAACCAATGCTGGCTCCTATCTACCGCATCAACTCCCACTTGACATTTTTACAGGATTTGGTCCACAATGCATGAATATTGACAGTAACATACTTCGTGATCCAGACCGAAACTAGTTGTCAACCAAGACTTCAACTGTCCTAATGTCCACCTGTCCGGTCACTAGTGTCATGACGCCATTTTTAAACTCGCTAAGATCAACCCCAACTCATTATATCGAACATTACCAGCGCCGTAGTAAACATTCAGATTTATGATTCGTACATTTTCACCGCCGACATTGCCATCTTCTCATTAATCACAATATACACTAATATTATCCGCTACACGGACTATGCGCTAAAATGCCTCCAAAAATATATTAACACTAAAATTCACAATATACACTAATATTATCCGCTACACGAACTATGCGCTAAAATGCCTCCAAAAATTTATTGACACTAAAATTCACAATATGACTTATATACACTAACTAAACTATACAATTTACATAATATTTGTGACGCCGTGATTATACCTTCGAAGTGTGTGTACGCTTCTTGCACCACCGGAGAACGACAACGCCGCCCCCGACGACCGGAGGTTCAACTCCGGTCAGCCCCTAACCTGCTCCTCCTCCTCACCACCTCCTCCTCTGCAGCAGCTTCTACTAGTCACCACCACCTACTACCCGTCCTCCTCTCCACCATGGCTCCTCCTCCCCACCATGGCTGCTCCTCCCCAAACACATCAAAAACTATCCCATAGCAAAAATAACACCATAGGCCGGTGGAGATTGGATGATCTACCGATTCTGTGGGTTGGATTTGCAAATGAGTGGCAAATGGAGGAGATCGCTGGGGGCGAGGTACGAGAAGAACCGAGAGAGAAAGGAAACGAAGAAGAACAGAGCGCCGCGTCGGCGAACGGTGCTTATCCGCACCTTTTCGGCCGTAGCCCGGCCGAAAAGCTCGCTTGTCACCGTGGGCCGAACGGCCGATTGGCCGCCAAAGCGAAGCCGGTTACTATTTTCGGTCGGGCCCCACCGACAGCGTGTTTTCGCCCAAGCGGCGAAGCCTACTTCGCCATTCCTGGCCGAAAACCCTTTTCGCCCACCACGGCCGACGGGCTACTAGTTTTGCGTTTTTTTCATTCTACACTATAGTTTCCGAAATTGCTACAAAAAACATGATAGTTTTGAAAAAAATTCCAAACAATACTACAAATTAAGTGTAGCTTAATATGCAAGGAGTTGCATATTGACGAAACACCACATCAATTATTTAGTTCTCTCTCGTTTATGTACCCAACAATATTAAATATTATTAAACATGTGTAGCGATCTGACCTCAGACGGTCAAATCTCTGTGCATAAGTGTCATCCCTGGATCGGTAATGTGGACACACACAATACTCGAAGGATTTATAACAAAGTGCAATCACACACTTATTACATCGAATGTCTCAAAAGAGAATTTATTACAATAAATATGGCTTAAGGCCATCTAAATAAGATAACAACGGAAGGCTTGGAAGATAAAGTGAGTCCATCAACTCCAACGGCATAGCTGAGTGCACGACAACGACCTAGCGCACCTTACTCTTCGTCTAAAAAGTCTGCAACATGCTATGTTGCAGCCCGAAATGGGCCAGCACATGGAATATGCTGACAATATAACATAGTAGAGCAATGAACAAGTAAATGCTATCACACCATGCCTATATGGCTGGTGGAGGCTCTATGATTATAATGTTTTGCGAAAAGCCAATTTTTCCCTACAACAAAGGAATGTATTTTATTTAACTATCATGGTAGTTGATAAACATTGAGAATGGTAAATCCCCATCTCAATCCCAATTAAGAAGTAATTAACAACCCAACAAATTAATTTAGAGTGATGAGACCAACATGATAATCCAAGAACCAGATACTCAAGATGTCCATAACCGGGGACACGGCTAAGCATGATTAGTTTGTACACTCTGCAGAGGTTTGCACACTTTTCCCCACAATACGCGATCTCCTCTGTTGGATTTCTCGCACTACATGGTGTTTGAGAAACGGATGACCGAGACACAGTCTTTCAGAAACATTAACTCTTTACTCTAGGTGGACTGTTACACCTACTTTCCCCTACATCTGGTAGCCCACCACTGAAAGAGGTCATGCAACATACTCAACTATGCTAGAGCCCATAATAGCTTATGGCTGCACACGGAAGTTTGTAGCATGAATAATTTTATGATCCCTTTGAGCCTGGGTGACGAACCAAAAGGACAACACTGGTATATCCCCATGTGCCTGCAACCAATCCACCCAGATGTGTGTTTAAGTAGCCACCTTAAGTTAACCATTAATTAACAATCTCACATCATCATGGATACACTCAAACCCAATCCACGCCTAAGAGCATAGCATGGCAACATAAGTATAACGAGAAGTAACTCCCGAGGGTTTAATAATAAAAGGGCAATAGGTTCTACCTCATCATCTACTACCATCTACTACCCAATACCCACAAGTTAATCACATCCTAATCATGCGAGAGGTTGTAACTAATGCATAAAAACTAGGTATGAAAAGAGTATGATCAATGTGTTACTTGCCTTGCTGACGATCCGCAAACCCTAGAGACTCGTAGTAGCACGCTTCGCATCCGGGAATTCTATCTCAAACAAACAATAGCATACATAAGCACTCAAGCATAGATGCACGGGTAAAACTCGAATAAGAAGATCCAAACTGAAGATTCAACTGGAGAGCTTCGATATGCAAAAAGAATCAACCGATTCGAAGCTACGGAACTGAAACTACGGTCAAAAGAACCTCGAATTCCAATCTGCTTGAAACCAAACTTTAAATTGTCAAAACCTTGTTCAAGTTGATTAAATAGAAAGAGGGGCTCGAGACGAAGATTTTGGCGTTGGTTTCACTAGATTTGGATGAATGTTTCAAAAGTTGCAAGGGTTTGAAGATAAGGGGCTAATATGCGATAAAAATAATCGTGGATAGGTCCCTGGCCGAAAATAAACGGAAAAAGAAAAATCTATCGGACGAACGTTGTCGGTGTACAAAAAGAGGGTGCGCTTTTGTACCCCATACTTGTGCATGCAGGCAATCGAGCCGCGCCTATGGTCACGCCAAGCGTAACAGGAGGTGAGTCAAGGTAAGACCAAAGCCCAAGATAATAGGAGCAACGCCAAGGCTAAGACCATAAAGAGCAGAGAGATGAAGCGAGTTCCCCAGCAAGATCCTTGCCGGGACAGCTCGCCTCACCTAACAGAAGGGCCACCCTTGAGCCCACGGTCTCCAACATCACGTTGGGCCAAGGCTCGGAGGCACCTCCGTCTTGGCATGCGATCTTTGTCAAGACATATTCAAGATCGATGAGGATTAGAAGACGACGATCCCGAGCAAGATCCGTGCCGAGGAAGGCCACGGACCCGGCAAGGCCCTTGCCGGGGCGACACAGCGCCACGGCAAGACCCTTGCCAGGCCACACGGCAAGACCCTTGCCGGGCCACACGACAAGACCCTTGCCGGGCCATCCAGCAAGGCCCTCACCAAGGACGCAAGCAGGGTCACCGCCATGCCCACGCCAACCAAGCTTCCACCGCCGTTCACATGCAGCTGCCAGCCCAACCAGGTGGGCGGGCACTTGCGTGGCAACATGCAGCTCCCAGGCCAACTCATCGAGCGCCTGCGTGGCGGCATGCAGATCTTCGTGAAGGCTCCGCCACTGCGCCACCTCAGCTGCCTACCTGCCTACATGGCACCACGTGCCTCACTCGCCAGGGCGCGCGTCAAAGCGAGGAGGAGCGGCGACGGACAGGATGGGCTTCGTCCCCGTCCCCAATAAAGCAAGGGGACACCTAAGCTACGCATTAAATGCGTCTTGTCCTGTTATATGAGCGATAAGCTCAGGGCACTGTATGCCTTTCCACCTCCTGTGTGCCACTGTGGCAGCCCCTTCCGACTATAAAAGGAGGCCCATGGCATACTAAAGAAGGATTCGGCTCTTTTGAACCACGCACTGGCCACAGCTAGTTCAAGAGCTCAAGAACTCTCTGAAATACAGCCACCAAAGCAGGACTAGGGTTTTACACATCCTCACGGCCCGAACCTGGGTAAACGATCCTTGTGCTGTCTAGCCCTGCTCTTCTCGCAACCCCGCGCCCCGGCAACCGTAGTAGGGATTCTTGTGATCCCATAGGTGTCGTTCCACACCGACATCCTTGGCGCGCTAGGTAGGGGGCAAAATTGTGAGAATCTGGTCTAGTAGTTAGCCTAGCAGTTCTTCATCGCCCTTGGCTCCTGAGAAGAAGAAGGCTGGAGGAATGACGCCGGCTCGGCAACAGAAAAGCTAAGTCATTCAGAGCTTTGAGTTATTTCCTCCTATACATAAGGTTATCGTCCTCGTAGATCTCGCCTATGTATGAGAAACCTGCACGCAAAGGGGCCTCCATGACTGGCAACTCCTTGTTCTGCTTCGAGTCGCTCAACAGCTCAAAGCGGCCGCATCGAGAGTGGCGGGGTAGCCTTCCGCACTTGGCAACGCTCCCGACTCTGACTCGAGTCAAGCTCGACAGTTCGGGCGGCGCTTAAGGGCGGCAAGGTGGTTCGCCCGGTAGCAAGCACACCTGATAGGTCAATGGGGATCCATCCCCAAGACGCCGCCTTGGGTTTACGCACCGGCGAGCCTACCCAGTAACCTAGGGAGGTGATGCGGAGCATCCTTCGGTCATCCCCATGGACCTTCCATCAACTATCCAAGCTCCAAGTGGACCCATGATAAGAGCAAGAGCTCGTGCTATTCAATCCGAGGTGACATCACTCCTATTCGATTTCCCTTTTCCTTCCAGTGAGACATGGCTACTACCTAAGTCCGAGACACTATGCGTGATCAGGTACAACGTTCAAGCCAAGGAACCAGGAGCTGAAGAAGAAACGACAGGCGTCAACTCTCTGGACAGCCCGGAACTTCCGGCCACAGCCTGGAACTTCCGGCCCCCGGAACTTCCGGCCCGCCCGGAGCTTCCGGCCTCCGACGACATCGACCAGCCCGGGCATGCCAACTTTCTGGTTAGCCCGGAACCAGCCCGGAACCCGTCCCGGAACTTCCGGCTCGCCCGGACCTTCCGGCCCCCGGAAGCCAGCCCAGCTACACCCGCGCCAACTCTCGGCTTAGGCCGGACCCTGCCCGGACCTTCCGGCACGCGGACCTTTTGGCGCCCGGAACTTCCGGCCTAGCCCGGAATTTCCGGCCCTGCCTGCGTGCAGCCACTTGGGCCGAGGCCCGTGTACCCTTTCGTCCCGTAAACTATAAATACTCTCCCACCTCCTCCTAGTTAGGGTTAGCATTGGTTTAGCTCATCTTTGGTGTGAGAGCCCTTGCTCATCCACTTGGTACTTCTCCTCGGAGTTCACGACCTCTTCGGAGAAGATCCCCCAAGCGGATTCAAGACCCCCTCTAGGGTGGACCCAATCAAGACCTCCTATCGGAGAAGATCGGCTACTCGTGTATCTTTCCTTTGTTGATTTTGAATCTTGTGCTACCTTACGTGTTCAGTGATCTAGCCCTTGTGTAATCGAAACTTGTCGGTTTAGTGTTCCTCTTGTGTATGTTTCCTTGTGTTCTTCCGCCCGTTCATCGCGTTTTCCCCGTAGGATCCCCTCCAAACGTGAAAGGTCTCCGATTAGGGTTCCACCCTACATCATATGGTATCATGAGCCACGTTGATCACGTTTTTTGAGCCCCTACCCCGTGTGTTTCTAGTTTGATTTTGTTGTTTTCGTCCTAAACCGGAAAATTCCCCACCAAAAATAGCCCCAAAATTTTTTGTGATTTGTTGGTGTGATGAAGTTTTGTTGGATTTGATCCGTGGATTTGCTTTGCTTTGAGTGATCTAGCATCCCTACCCTTCTTCCCTTCTAACTCCTTCTTTTTCCCCTCAGAATTTGGGTGTTTCCCCCAATTTTTCCGCCCAAACCCTCTATCCCCAAGTCCCTGTTCTTGGCAGAATCCCGACCACCGGAACTTCCGGCCCAGCCCGGAACTTCCGGCCCCCGGACCTTCCGGCCCAGCCCGGAACTTCCGGACCCCGGACCTTCCGTCTTGCCCGGAACTTCCGGCCTAGACAGAAAGGTCGCGCATCTTCGGTGACCCCCGCTTCTCCGGCAACTCCGACCATGGTGCAGCGGCATCTTTGACAACGTACTGAAGACCGTGCATCACATCATCATCCACATTCGCATCCTTTTGGAATCTCTACCGTAAGCAAGGACGGTAATCTCGACGACATATTTGTCCAAACCTTGCCATTGCATTGATAAACATCATAGCCATCTTTTGCGTTGCTTACCCATCGAGACTAGCCATTGAGTATTGCAGGCAACGTGACTTGTGCACATTAGTGATCATACTCCATAGCATACATACCATACCACCGTGGTGCATATCTTGGGATCCATTTGTGTGTCACAAAGTTGTCATAGCATACACAAGTACTATCTTGGTTCGTGAAGTTTTGCATGAGAAAAGAGCTCAAAAGTGAAAGAGCCACCCAAGCTTTTAAGCAAAGAGGAAAGATAAGCAAAGAGCTTATGAGCAAGAACCATAGCATCATACTACATTAAGATTGTCATATTGGATCATAGTACCGAAATACCATACATATAGCATACGTGGAATAGAGATAGTTGCATTTTTGCCTAGTAGGTTGTGCACAAGTTCCGTATCCGCCTATTATGCAATCGTGCTAGCGTCTCTCTAGTATTGTGCAACAAGAGCATTTTTGTGGATTCCACATTTTGGCTCACTTTTGGTTTGCACAATCCCACTTATCTATTTGCGTGTGTGTTTCCTTGTACCCCTACTCGCTTGGTCAACCTGTTGCATTTGCAAATTTGTGAATCTTTTCCAACATTATTGAATCTCACTTACAATTGCATCAAATTTTCGCCACCATCCTCACCAAGCTCCACCATAAGCTTTTATTTGTGTAGGTGTGAGAACCGACAACGATTGGTACCAATAGTGCTATTTCATTGTCCGCATTTGGGTGAACTTGATTCATCATCAACATCGGTCAAAGGTACATTGGTATAAGTTCTTCTCCTTCTACCACTCACATATTTTGCTTGGAATGATGGATAGGCCAAGTACCTCTACCAACCCACTCTTCATCGACCAAGATGACGACATGTCTTCATTCGTCACCAAGAGCCACCTCTTTGGTGCACAACGAGCGTTACATCAAGAGCAACAAGCATTGAGCGACCGCATCGACAACCTCGCCACCGACTTGCGACTCTCCGAGCAGCGTACAAGAGACTACTTCGACAACAAGTTCGATGCTCACAAGCAAGAGAATGATGCAAGAATGGACGAGATCCGTGCCTTGATGAGGAACCGACATCATTCCACTTCGTCATTATCAAGACGGAGCCGCTCGAGTCGACACTCCGACGACACCTTCTACGACTCAAGTACACCGTCATCGATCACCCTTCGACGAGCCGCCTGTCAAGACCGTCATGCATCTCGCAACCCGCTACATGACAAGCATTCACAAGAGCAAGTCGATGAAGAAGTCCCTCGTCCTCAATCAAACCAAGCCGCTTTTGCCCAAGCTCAGGAACGACAACGACTAAGGCGCCAAGAGGAAGAACGAGTGCGTCTACATCAAGACGAACGAGACGCCGAGGCTCAACGTCTTCAACAACAACAACGAGAAGCGCAAGCTCTTGAGGCGCAACGTGCCCTTCAAGATTCAAGTCGAGCCATTGCGGACCGCAATCGTGAACGGCGCAATCAAGAGGAAGCCCTTCGAGAAGAAATCCAAGAGAGGAACTACCAACCACGTGTGCAACGTCAAGTCCCTCAAGCTCCTCAACAAGCTCGTCAAGCTCCACCTCAACCTCAAGTTCAACAAGAGCAAGTTGATCATGGACTTCCTCCACACCAAGAGCAACAAGAAGATGATTGTCATCCACGTCAAGGGCGTCATCATCCTCGACCACAACAAAATGAAGAGCACCGATATGGAAAGCTCAAATTCACCATGCCCAAGTTCAATGGAAGCAATGACCCCGAAGAGTACGTCTCATGGGCATTAAAGGTCGACAAAATCTTTCATTTGCACAACTATGAGGAAGAGAAGAAGATCGCTATGGCCTCACTTGAGTTCCAAGACTATGTGCTCATATGGTGGGAACAACTCATTGAGCGACAACAAGCAAGAGGTGAACCTCCAATCACCACTTGGGCTCAAATGAAGGATGTCATGAGAGCACGTTTTGTGCCAACCTACTACAACCGCGACCTCTTCAAGAAACTCCAACTTCTCAAGCGAGGAACAAAGTGTTGAAGAATACTACAAGGAAATGGAGATAGCCATGATTCGAGCCAATGTGAAGGAAGATGATGAGCAAACAATGGCACGTTTCTTGAATGGACTCAATCATCCCATCAAGAAGATCGCCGACTTCCAACCCTACTCCTCTCTCATTGAGCTCGTGCATCAAGCTACAAAGGCGGAACGTCAAGTGCAAGATGACTTCAAGTACGCCAAGTACTCATCCAAGACGTATGGCTTCTCCAACAACCAATCTTCAACAACTCCTCCAACATCTACATCAACCAAACCTTCTACAAGCAACGACGACAAGTCAAGTTACAAGAAAACTTCGACAAGTTCAAGTCGTCCTCCTCCTACTACAAGCAACTTCAAGCCGCGTGCTTCGTCATCTACTCCAAACGATGAGACCGTCAAGACAAGCTCCTTCAAGTGTTTCACTTGCGGCGGCCGAGGCCACAAGTCCTATGAATGCACCAACAAGCGCACCATGATCCTCAACGACGATGGCACCTATGATTCAATGAGTGGAGAGGAGATGGAAGCTCTTGAGCAAGTGGCCATGCACCGGCGAGTGAACGAAGATGAAGATGATCAAGTCTTTTGTGATGAGGATTCGGGCCCCGCTCTCGTGGTCTCCAAGGTCTTAACTCTTCAACATCAACAAGAAGATGACCAACGATGCCACATCTTCCACACAAAGGCCGGCATCAAGGGGAGATCCGTCAAGGTCATCATCGACGGAGGTAGTTGCCACAACTTGGCAAGTGAAGAACTATGCTCCAAGCTTCAATTGGTCAAGAGGAAGCACCCGCATCCATACAAGGTTCAATGGCTAAGTGACTCCGGCACTATACGAGTCGAGCATACGGTCCAAGTCTCCTTCAAAATCGGTGCATATGAGGACACTTTGGAGAGTGATGTGGTCCCAATGACCGTTTGCCACCTCCTTCTTGGTCGACCATGGCAATTCGACCGTGGTGTCTTCCACAACGCTGCATCAATCACTATACCTTCAAGATGAAAGGGAAGGAATATGTGCTACGACCTATGTCTCCTAGTCAAGTGTTAGCCGACAAGCAAGCCACCCATCATGGAGAAAAGAGTGAGAAAGTGATCCACCAAAAGTGAGTGAGAGCCACAAGCCAAACTTGAGCGCCTCTTAGCCTAGAGAGAAAAACCTCATCCTATTTGCCACCAAAAGTGAGATGAGAGAAGTGTGAGAACCCATCTAGTGTGATGCACTTTGTCCTTGTGTGCAAGGATGAAGAGCCAACAACTAACACATCTCATGAGCTACCTTTAGTGTTTCAATCTCTTTGCAGGAATTCCAAGATATTTTCCCGATGAGCTACCTCGGTCTACCTCCTCTTCGAGGCATTGAACATCGAATCGACCTCATCCCCGGGCGCCTCTACCAAACAAAGCTCCATACCGAGTCAATCCCGAAGAAACCAAGGAAATTCAACGGCAAGTACAACAACTCATCGACAACGGTCATGTACGTGAAAGCTTAAGCCCTTGTGCCATTCTCGTTATACTTGTGCCTAAACCCGATGGAAGTTTCCGCTTGTGTTCCGATTGTAGACCTATAAATGCTATTACCGTTCGCTATAGGCATCCCATTCCTCGCTTAGATGATATGCTTGATGAACTTAGTGGAGCCCATTTTTCTCAAAATTGATCTTAAAAGTGGCTATTATCAAATTCGCATACAAGAGGGTGATGAATGGAAAACTGCTTTCAAAACCAAATTTGGCTTGTATGAGTGGTTAGTGATGCCTATGGGTCTATCGGAGGCTCCTGTACTTTCGTATGCCTTATGCATCATGTGCTTCGCCTTATATTGGAGTCTTTGTTGTGGTTTACTTGACGATATTCTTGTGTTTAGATAAACCATGAAAGAACATCTTGATCATGTTAGGGCTGTTTTGCAAACCCTTCGGAAGGAAAGTCTTTATGCAAACATGAAAAATGCACATTTGGTGTTGACAAAGTGGTTTTCTTGTGTTTTGTTGTATCCTCAAAGGGTGTCCATGTTGATGAATCTAAAATTGAAGCAATTAAAACTTGGCCCCAACCCACCAATTTGCAACAAGTGCGTAGCTTTCTTGGTCTTGCGGGTTTTATCGCCGCTGAAAAACTTTAGCACAATTGTCGCTCCTTTGCATGCCTTGAGTAAGAAGAATACTCCTTTTGTTTGGGGATCTTTGCAATCCACCGCTTTTGAGGAGCTCAAGTCTTTGCTAACTCATGCTCCGATTCTTGCTTTGCCCAATTTTGACAAAACTTTTGAGGTTCATTGTGATGCAAGTGGTACCGAATTGGCGGAGTTTTGATGCAAGAAAACGAGCCATTGCTTACTTTAGTGAAAACCTCACGGTGCTCAACTTAACTATCCCATCTATGACAAGGAATTATATGCTCTAGTCGTGTGCTACATGTTTGGGAACATTACCTTAGACCTCATGAGTTTGTCATCCATACCGATCATGAAACGCTTAAGTAATTAAAAGGCCAAACTAAGTTGAACAAGCGTCATGCCAAATGGAGTGAATTTATTGAATCTTTTCCTTATGTCATTAAGTACATTAAGGGTAAGGAAAATGTAGTTGCCGATGCACTTTCTTGCATATGCACGCTTGTCACTAAACTTGAGTTGAATGTTATTGGCTTTGAGCACATAAAAGACTTGTATGCTAATGACCCATCTTTTGCTATTCCTTATGCTAAGTGTTTGACGCATACGTCTTGGGAACAATACTATATCAAGGATGCTTATCTTATGAGAGCTAACAAACTATGCATTCCCGAGTCTTCTCTTCGTTTGCTCCTTTTGCAAGAGGCTCATGGAGGCGGACTCATGGGACACTTTGGACGCGACAAGACATTCGCCACGCTCTCCAAGAACTACTTTTGGCCCAAGATGTTCATGACGCCTCACGCTTCACCAACCGATGCTCTACATGCCACAAAGCTAAGTCTAAAGCTCAATCTCATGGTCTTTACATGCCCCTTCCTATCCCTTATCAACCTTGGGAAGACATTAGCATGGATTTTGTACTTGGTTTGCCTAGAACTCAAAATGGAAAGGATTCCGTGTTTGTTGTTGTGGATAGATTTTCCAAGATGGCACATTTCATTCCTTGCAACAAGATAGACAATGCTTCACATATTGCAAATCTTTTTTGTAGGGAAATCTTGCGACTCCATGGAGTACCAAAGACAATCGCCTCCGATCGTGACGTCAAGTTCTTGAGTTACTTTTGAAGACCCTATGCGCCAAGCTCGAATCCAGCTCTTGTTCTCATCCGCATACCATCCTCAAACCGACGGCCAAACGGAGGTGACGAACCGCACACTCTCCACTCTACTTGGCGTCTTGATCAAGAAGAACATCAAGGAGTGGGAGGCATGTCTATCCATCGCCGAAATACGCCTACAATCGCAAGGTGCTTATCCGCACCTTTTCGGCCGTAGCCGGCCGAAAAGCTCGCTTGTCACCGTGGGCCGAACGGCCCAGTTGCCGCCCAAAGCACCGGTTACTATTTTCGGTCGGGCCCCACCGACAGCGTGTTCGCCCAAGCGCTGCCGAAGCCTACTTCGCCATTCCTGGCCGAAAACCCTTTTCGCCCACCTCGGCCGACGGGCTACTAGTTTTGCTTTTTTCATTCTACACTATAGTTTCCAAATTGCTACAAAAACATGATAGTTTTGAAAAAATTCCAAACAATACTACAAATTATGTAGCTTAATATGCAAGGAGTTGCATATTGACGAAACACCACATCAATTATTTAGTTCTCTCGCTTATGTACCCAACAATATTAAATATTATTAAACATGTGTAGCGATCGACCTCGGGACGGTCAAATCTCGTGCATAAGTGTCATCCCCGGATCGGTAATGTGGACACACACAATACTCAAGGATTTATAACAAAGTGCAATCACACACTTATTACATCGAATGTCTCAAAAGAGAATTTATTACAATAAATATGGCTTAAGGCCATCTAAATAAGATAACAACGGAAGGCTTGGAAGATAAAGTGAGTCCATCAACTCCAACGGCATAGCCGAGTGCACGACAACGACCTAGCGCACCTTACTTTTCGTTTAAAAAGTCTGCAACATGCTATGTTGCAGTTCAAATGGGCCAGCACATGGAATATGCTGACAATATAACATAGTAGAGCAATGAACAAGTAATGCTATCACACCATGCCTATATGGCTGGTGGAGGCTCTATGATTATAATGTTTTGCTAAAAGCCAATTTTTCCCTACAACAAAGGAATGTATTTTATTTAACTATCATGGTAGTTGATAAACATTGAGAATGGTAAATCCTCATCTCAATCCCAATTAAGAAGTAATTAACAACCCAACAAATTAATTTAGAGTGATGAGACCAACATGATAATCCAAGAACCAGATACTCAAGATGTCCATAACCGGGGACACGGCTAAGCATGATTAGTTTGTACACTCGCAGAGGTTTGCACACTTTTCCCCACAATACGCGATCTCCTCTGTTGGATTTCTCGACTACATGGTGTTTGAGAAACGGATGACCGAGACACGTTCTTCGTAAACATTAACTCTTTACTCTAGGTGGACTGTTACACCTACTTTCCCCTACATCTGGTAGCCCACCACTGAAAGAGGTCATGCAACATACTCAACTATGCTAGAGCCCATAATAGCTTATGGCTGCACACGGAAGTTTGTAGCATGAATAATTTTATGATCCCTTTGAGCCTGGGTGACGAACCAAAAGGACAACACTGGTATATCCCCATGTGCCTGCAACCAATCCACCCAGATGTGTGTTTAAGTAGCCACCTTAAGTTAACCATTAATTAACAATCTCACATCTGTCATGGATACACTCAAACCCAATCCACGTCTAAGAGCATAGCATGGCAACATAAGTATAACGTAGAAGTAACTCCCGAGGGTTTAATAATAAAAGGGCAATAGGTTCTACCTCATCATCTACTACCATCTACTACCCAATACCCACAAGTTAATCACATCCTAATCATGCAGAGGGTTGTAACTAATGCATAAAAACTAGGTATGAAAAGAGTATGATCAATGTGTTACTTGCCTTGCTGACGATCCGCAAACCCTAGAGACTCGTAGTAGCACGCTTCGCATCCGGGAATTCTATCTCAAACAAACAATAGCATACATAAGCACTCAAGCATAGATGCACGGGTAAAACTCGAATAAGAAGATCCAAACTGAAGATTCAACTGGAGAGCTTCGATATGCAAAAAGAATCAACCGATTCAAGCTACGGAACTGAAACTACGGTCAAAGAACCTCAATTCCAATCTGCTTGAAACCAAACTTTAAATTGTCAAAACCTTGTTCAAGTTGATTAAATAGAAAGAGGGCTCGAGACTAAGATTTTGGCGTTGGTTTCACTAGATTTGGATGAATGTTTCAAAAGTTGCAAGGGTTTGAAGATAAGGGCTAATATGCGATAAAAATAATCGTGGATAGGTCCACGGCGAAAATAAACGGAAAAAGAAAAATCTATCGGACGAACGTTGTCGGTGTACAAAAAGAGGGGTGCGTTTTTGTACCCCTATACTTGTGCACGGGCAGTCGGAGCCGCGCCTATGGTCACGCCAAGCAGAACAGGGGAGGTGAGTCAAGGTAAGACCAAAGCCCAAGATAATAGGAGCAACGCCAAGGCTAAGACCATAAAGAGCAGAGAGATGAAGCAGGTTCCCCCAGCAAGATCCTTGCCGGGACAGCTCGCCCCGCACCAACAGAGCGGGCCACCCTTGAGCCCACGGTCTCCAACATCACGTTGGGCCAAGGCTCGGGAGGCACCTCCGTGCTGGCATGCAGATCTTTGTCAAGACATATTCAAGATCAGATGAGGATTAGAAGACGACGATCCCGAGCAAGATCCGTGCCGAGGAAGGCCACCAGACCCCCGGCAAGGCCCTTGCCGGGGACGACAGCGCGCCACGGCAAGACCCTTGCCAGGCCACACGGCAAGACCCTTGCCGGGCCACACGACAAGACCCTTGCCGGGCCATCCAGCAAGGCCCTCACCAAGGACGCAAGCAGGTCACCGCCATGCCCACGCCAACCAAGCTTCCACCGCTGCTCACATGCAGCCACCCAACCAGTGGGCGGCACTTGCGGGCAACATGCAGCTCCTGTGCCAACTCATCGAGCTGCGTGGCGGCATGCAGATCTTCGTGAAGGCTCCGCCATCGCGCCACCTCAGCTGCCTACCGCCACATGGCACCACGTGCCTCACTCGCCAGTATGCGGCCAAAGCGAGGAGGAGCGGCGACGGACAGGATGGGCTTCGTCCCCGTCCCCAATAAAGCAAGGGGACACCTAAGCTACGATTAAATGCGCCTTGTCCTGTTATATGAGCGATAAGCTCAGTGGCATCAGATGCCTTTCCACCTCCCGTGTGCCACCGTGGCAGCCCTTCCGACTATAAAAGGAGGCCCATGGCATACTAAAGAAGGATTCGCTCTTTTGAACCACGATCTGCCACAGCTAGTTCAAGAGCTCAAGAACTCTCTCAAATACAGCCACCAAAGCAGGACTAGGGTTTTACACATCCTCACGGCCCAACTCAGGTAAACGATCCTTGTGCTGTCTAGCCTCGCTTCTCGCAACCCCGCGCCCGGCAACCGTAGTAGGGATTCTTGTGATCCCATAGGTGTCGCTCCACACCGACATCCTTGGCGCGCTAGGTAGGGGGCAAATTGTGAGAATCTGGTCTAGTAGTTAGCCTAGCAGTTCTTCATCGCCTTTGGCTCCTCGAGAAGAAGAAGGTCGAGGAATGACGCTTGACGGCAATGTAAAAGCTAAGTCATTCAGAGCTTTGAGTTATTTCCTCCTATACATAAGGTTATCGTCCTCGTAGATCTCGCCTATGTATGAGAAACCTGCACGCAAAGGGGCCCTCCCGCAATTGGCAACTCCCTTGTTCTGTTTCGAGTCTGCTCAACAGCTCAAAGCGGCCGCATCGAGAGTGGCGGGGTAGCCTTCCGCACTTGGCAACGCTCCCGACTCTGACTCGAGTCAAGCTCGACAGTTCGGGCGGCCGCGCTAAGGGCGGCAAGGTGGTTCGCCCGGTAGCAAGCACACCTGATAGGTCAATGGGGATCCATCCCCAAGACGCCGCCTTGGGTTTACGCACCGGCGAGCCTACCCAGTAACCTAGGGAGGTGATGCGGAGCATCCTTCGGTCATCCCCATGGACCTTCCATCAACTATCCAAGCTCCAAGTGGACCCATGATAAGAGCAAGAGCTCGTGCTATTCAATCCGAGGTGACATCACTCCTATTCGATTTCCCTTTTCCTTCCAAAGGAGACATGGCTACTACCTAAGTCCGAGACACTATGCGTGATCGTACAACGCTCAAGCCAAGGAACCAGGAGCTGAAGAAGAAACGACAGCGCCAACTCTCTCGACAGCCCGAACTTCCGCCACACTCGAACTTCCGCCCCGAACTTCCGCCCGCCCGAGCTTCCGGCCTCCGACGACATCGACCAGCCCGGCATGCTAACTTTCTCGTTAGCCCGAACCAGCCCGAACCCGTCCCCTGAACTTCCGCTCGCCGGACCTTCCGCCCCGAAGCCAGCCCAGCTACACCAAGGCCAACTCTCGGCTTAGGCCGACCCTGCCCGGACCTTCCGCACGCTGGATTTTTGGCGCCTGGAACTTCCGGCCTAGCCCGAATTTCCGCCCTGCCTGCGAGGCAGCCACTTGGGCCGAGGCCCGTGTACCTTTCGTCCGTAGAACTATAAATACTCTCCCACCTCCTCCTAGTTAGGGTTAGCATTGGTTTAGCTCATCTTTGGTGTGAGAGCCCTTGCTCATCCACTTGGTACTTCTCCTCGAGTTCACGACCTCTTCGGAGAAGATCCCCAAGCGGATTCAAGACCCCTCTAGGGTGGACCTAATCAAGACCTCCTATCGGAGAAGATCGGCTACTCGTGTATCTTTCCTTTGTTGATTTTGAATCTTGTGCTACCTTACGTGTTCAAGTGATCTAGCCCTTGTGTAATCGAAACTTGTCGGTTTAGTGTTCCTCTTGTGTATGTTTCCTTGTGTTCTTCCGCCTGCTCATCGCGTTTTCCCGTAGGATCCCTCCAAACGTGAAAGGTCTCCGATTAGGGTTCCACCCTACATCATATGGTATCATGAGCCACGTTGATCACGTTTTTTGAGCCCCTACCCCGTGTGTTTCTAGTTTGATTTTGTTGTTTTCGTCCTAAACCGGAAAATTCCCCACCAAAAATAGCCCCAAAATTTTTTGTGATTTGTTGGTGTGATGAAGTTTTGTTGATTTGATCCGTGGATTTGCTTTGCTTTGAGTGATCTAGCATCCCTACCCTTCTTCCCTTCTAACTCCTTCTTTTCCCCTCGAATTTGGGTGTTTCCAATTTTTCCGCCCAAACCCTCTATCCCCAAGTCCCTGTTTTGGCAGAATCCCACCACCGAACTTCCGCCCAGCCCGAACTTCCGCCCCCGACCTTCCGCCCAGCCCGAACTTCGGACCGGACCTTCCGCCTTGCCCGGAACTTCCGCCTAGATGTAAAGGTCGCAGATCTTCGGTGACCCCGCTTCTCCGGCAACTCCGACCATGGTGCAGCGGCATCTTTGACAACGCATCAAGACCGTGCATCACATCATCATCCACATTCGCATCCTTTTGGAATCTCTACCGTAAGCAAGGACGGTAATCTCGATTTACATATTTGTCCAAACCTTGCCATTGCATTGATAAACATCATAGCCATCTTTTGCGTTGCTTACCCATCGAGACTAGCCATTGAGTATTGCAGGCAACGTGACTTGTGCACATTAGTGATCATACTCCATAGCATACATACCATACCACCGTGGTGCATATCTTGGGATCCATTTGTGTGTCACAAAGTTGTCATAGCATACACAAGTACTATCTTGGTTCGTGAAGTTTTGCATGAGAAAAGAGCTCAAAAGTGAAAGAGCCACCCAAGCTTTTAAGCAAAGAGGAAAGATAAGCAAAGAGCTTATGAGCAAGAACCATAGCATCATACTACATTAAGATTGTCATATTGGATCATAGTACCGAAATACCATACATATAGCATACGTGGAATAGAGATAGTTGCATTTTTGCCTAGTAGGTTGTGCACAAGTTCAGATCCGCCTATTATGCAATCGTGCTAGCGTCTCTCTAGTATTGTGCAACAAGAGCATTTTGTGGATTCCACATTTTGGCTCACTTTTGGTTTGCACAATCCCACTTATCTATTTATGTGTGTGTTTCCTTGTACCCCTACTTGCTTGGTCAACTTGTTGCATTTGCAAATTTGTGAATCTTTTCCAACATTATTGAATCTCACTTACAATTGCATCAAATTTTCGCCACCATCCTCACCAAGCTCCACCATAAGCTTTTATTTGTGTAGGTGTGAGAACCGACAACGATTGGTACCAATAGTGCTATTTCATTGTCCGTGATTTGGGTGAACTTGATTCATCATCAACATCGGTCAAAGGTACATTGGTATAAGTTCTTCTCCTTCTACCACTCACATATTTTGCTTGGAATGATGGATAGGCCAAGTACCTCTACCAACCCACTCTTCATCGACCAAGATGACGACATGTCTTCATTCGTCACCAAGAGCCACCTCTTTGGTGCACAACGAGCGTTACATCAAGAGCAACAAGCATTGAGCGACCGCATCGACAACCTCGCCACCGACTTGCGACTCTCCGAGCAGCGTACAAGAGACTACTTCGACAACAAGTTCGATGCTCACAAGCAAGAGAATGATGCAAGAATGGACGAGATCCGTGCCTTGATGAGGAACCGACATCATTCCACTTCGTCATTATCAAGACGGAGCCGCTCGAGTCGACACTCCGACGACACCTTCTACGACTCAAGTACACCGTCATCGATCACCCTTCGACGAGCCGCCTGTCAAGACCGTCATGCATCTCGCAACCCGCTACATGACAAGCATTCACAAGAGCAAGTCGATGAAGAAGTCCCTCGTCCTCAATCAAACCAAGCCGCTTTTGCCCAAGCTCAGGAACGACAACGACTAAGGCGCCAAGAGGAAGAACGAAAGGCCTACATCAAGATTTAACGAGACGCCGAGGCTCAACGCCTTCAACAACAACAACGAGAAGCGCAAGCTCTTGAGGCGCAACGTGCCCTTCAAGATTCAAGTCGAGCCATTGCGGACCGCAATCGTGAACGGCGCAATCAAGAGGAAGCCCTTCGAGAAGAAATCCAAGAGAGGAACTACCAACCACGTGTGCAACGTCAAGTCCCTCAAGCTCCTCAACAAGCTCGTCAAGCTCCACCTCAACCTCAAGTTCAACAAGAGCAAGTTGATCATGGACTTCCTCCACACCAAGAGCAACAAGAAGATGATTGTCATCCACGCTAAGGGCGCCATCATCCTCGACCACAACAAAATGAAGAGCACCGATATGGAAAGCTCAAATTCACCATGCCCAAGTTCAATGGAAGCAATGACCCCAAGAGTACGCCTCATGGGCATTAAAGGTCGACAAAATCTTTCATTTGCACAACTATGAGGAAGAGAAGAAGATCGCTATGGCCTCACTTGAGTTCCAAGACTATGTGCTCATATGGTGGGAACAACTCATTGAGCGACAACAAGCAAGAGGTGAACCTCCAATCACCACTTGGGCTCAAATGAAGGATGTCATGAGAGCACGTTTTGTGCCAACCTACTACAACCGCGACCTCTTCAAGAAACTCCAACTTCTCAAGCGAGGAACAAAGTGTTGAAGAATACTACAAGGAAATGGAGATAGCCATGATTCGAGCCAATGTGAAGGAAGATGATGAGCAAACAATGGCACGTTTCTTGAATGGACTCAATCATCCCATCAAGAAGATCGCCGACTTCCAACCCTACTCCACTCTCATTGAGCTCGTGCATCAAGCTACAAAGGCGGAACGTCAAGTGCAAGATGACTTCAAGTACGACAAGTACTCGTCCAAGACGTACGGCTTCTCCAACAACCAATCTTCAACAACTCCTCCAACATCTACATCAACCAAACCTTCTACAAGCAACGACGACAAGTCAAGTTACAAGAAAACTTCGACAAGTTCAAGTCGTCCTCCTCCTACTACAAGCAACTTCAAGCCGCGTGCTTCGTCATCTACTCCAAACGATGAGACCGTCAAGACAAGCTCCTTCAAGTGTTTCACTTGCGGCGGCCGAGGCCACAAGTCCTATGAATGCACCAACAAGCGCACCATGATCCTCAACGACGATGGCACCTATGATTCAATGAGTGGAGAGGAGATGGAAGCTCTTGAGCAAGTGGCCATGCACCGCGAGTGAACGAAGATGAAGATGATCAAGTCTTTTGTGATGAGGATTCGGCCCCGCCTCGTGGTCTCCAAGGTCTTAACTCTTCAACATCAACAAGAAGATGACCAACGATGCCACATCTTCCACACAAAGGCCGGCATCAAGGGGAGATCCGTCAAGGTCATCATCGACGGAGGTAGTTGCCACAACTTGGCAAGTGAAGAACTATGCTCCAAGCTTCAATTGGTCAAGAGGAAGCACCGCATCCATACAAGGTTCAATGGCTAAGGACTCCGACTATACGAAGTCGAGCATACGGTCCAAGTCTCCTTCAAAATCGGTGCATATGAGGACACTTTGGAGAGTGATGTGGTCCCAATGACCGTTTGCCACCTCCTTCTTGGTCGACCATGGCAATTCGACCGTGGTGTCTTCCACAACGCGCGTACCAATCACTATACCTTCAAGATGAAAGGGAAGGAATATGTGCTACGACCTATGTATCCTAGTCAAGTGTTAGCCGACAAGCAAGCCACCCATCATGGAGAAAAGAGTGAGAAAGTGATCCACCAAAAAGTGAGTGAGAGCCACAAGCCAAACTTGAGCGCCTCTTCGCCTAGAGAGAAAAACCTCATCCTATTTGCCACCAAAAGTGAGATGAGAGAAGTGTGTGAGAACCCATCTAGCGTGATGCACTTTGTCCTTGTGTGCAAGGATGAAGAGCCAACAACTAACACATCTCATGAGCTACCGTTAGTGTTTCAATCTCTTTTGCAGGAATTCCAAGATATTTTCCCCGATGAGCTACCTTCGGGTCTACCTCCTCTTCGAGGCATTGAACATCGAATCGACCTCATCCCGGGCGCCTCTACCAAACAAAGCTCCATACCGAGTCAATCCCAAGAAACCAAGGAAATTCAACGGCAAGTACAACAACTCATCGACAACGGTCATGTACGTGAAAGCTTAAGCCCTTGTGCCATTCTCGTTATACTTGTGCCTAAACCCGATGGAAGTTTCCGCTTGTGTTCCGATTGTAGACCTATAAATGCTATTACTGTTATTATAGGCATCCCATTCCTCGCTTAGATGATATGCTTGATGAACTTAGTGGAGCCCATTTTTTCTCAAAAATTGATCTTAAAAGTGGCTATTATCAAATTCGCATACAAGAGGGTGATGAATGGAAAACTGCTTTCAAAACCAAATTTGGCTTGTATGAGTGGTTAGTGATGCCTATGGGTCTATCGGAGGCTCCCGGTACTTTCGTGCGTCTTATGCATCATGTGCTTCGCCCTTATATTGGAGTATTTGTTGTGGTTTACTTCGACGATATTCTTGTGTTTAGATAAACCATGAAAGAACATCTTGATCATGTTAGGGCTGTTTTGCAAACCCGTCGGAAGGAAAGTCTTTATGCAAACATGAAAAAATGCACATTTGGTGTTGACAAAGTGGTTTTCTTGTGTTTTGTTGTATCCTCAAAGGGTGTCCATGTTGATGAATCTAAAATTCAAGCGATTAAAACTTGGCCCCAACCCACCAATTTGCAACAAGTGCGTAGCTTTCTTGGTCTTGCAGGTTTTTATCGTCGCTTTGTGAAAAACTTTAGCACAATTGTCGCTCCTTTGCATGCCTCGAGTAAGAAGAATACTCCTTTTGTTTGGGGATCTTTGCAATCCACCGCTTTTGAGGAGCTCAAGTCTTTGCTAACTCATGCTCCGATTCTTGCTTTGCCCAATTTTGACAAAACTTTTGAGGTTCATTGTGATGCAAGTGGTACCGGAATTGGCGGAGTTTTGATGCAAGAAAAACGAGCCATTGCTTACTTTAGTGAAAACCTCACCAGTGCTCAACTTAACTATCCCATCTATGACAAGGAATTATATGCTCTCGTGCGTGTGCTACATGTTTGGGAACATTACCTTAGACCTCATGAGTTTGTCATCCATACCGATCATGAAACGCTTAAGTAATTAAAAGGCCAAACTAAGTTGAACAAGCGTCATGCCAAATGGAGTGAATTTATTGAATCTTTTCCTTATGTCATTAAGTACATTAAGGGTAAGGAAAATGTAGTTGCCGATGCACTTTCTTGCATATGCACGCTTGTCACTAAACTTGAGTTGAATGTTATTGGCTTTGAGCACATAAAAGACTTGTATGCTAATGACCCATCTTTTGCTATTCCTTATGCTAAGTGTTTGACGCATACGTCTTGGGAACAATACTATATCAAGGATGCTTATCTTATGAGAGCTAACAAACTATGCATTCCCGAGTCTTCTCTTCGTTTGCTCCTTTTGCAAGAGGCTCATGGAGGCGGACTCATGGGACACTTTGGACGCGACAAGACATTCGCCACGCTCTCCAAGAACTACTTTTGGCCCAAGATGTTCCGCGACGTCTCACGTTTCACCAACCGATGCTCTACATGCCACAAAGCTAAGTCTAAAGCTCAATCTCATGGTCTTTACATGCCCCTTCCTATCCCTTATCAACCTTGGGAAGACATTAGCATGGATTTTGTACTTGGTTTGCCTCGAACTCAAAATGGAAAGGATTCCGTGTTTGTTGTTGTGGATAGATTTTCCAAGATGGCACATTTCATTCCTTGCAACAAGATAGACAATGCTTCACATATTGCAAATCTTTTTGTAGGGAAATCTTGCGACTCCATGGAGTACCAAAGACAATCGCCTCCGATCGTGACGCCAAGTTCTTGAGTTACTTTTGAAGACCCTATGCGCCAAGCTCGAATCCAGCTCTTGTTCTCATCCGCATACCATCGCCAAACCGACGGCCAAACGGAGGTGACGAACCGCACACTCTCCACTCTACTTGGCCTTGATCAAGAAGAACATCAAGGAGTGGGAGGCATGTCTATCCATCGCCGAGTACGCCTACAATCGCAAGAACACACTCGACTACCGCAAGTCCCCGTCGAGATCGCTCACGGCTTCAACCCGTTGTCACCATTGGACATTCTACCACTTCCTCTACAAGAGCGCACCAACATGGATGCAAGTGCACGGGCAAGCTACATCAAGAAGATGCATGAGGATACAAGACAAACAATCGAGCGCCAAGTACAACGACTAGCGACCAAGCTCAACGTCAACAAGCAACCCATGGTCTTCAACATTGGTGATCTAGTGTGGCTACACCTTCGCAAGGACCGCTTTCCCAACGAACGCAAGTCCAAGCTTCTCCCTCGAGCCGATGGACCTTTCAAGGTGCTAGCACGCTACAACGACAACGCCTACAAGATCGACCTACCACGAGACAAGTACAATGTGAGCAACATCTTCAACGTCAAGGACCTCGCGTCGTACCATGGTGATGAAGATCTTGATCCGAGGTCGGATCTTTCACAAGGGGGGGGGGGGAGATGATGCGGAGCATCCTTCGGTCATCCCCATGGCTACTACCTAAGTCTGAGACACTATGCGTGATCAGGTACAACGTTCAAGCCAAGGAACCAGGAGCTGAAGAAGAAACGACAGGCGTCAACTCTCTGGACAGCCCGGAACTTTCAGCCTCCGGAACTTCCGGCCCACCCGGAACTTCCGGCCCGCCCGGAGCTTCCGGCCTCCAACGACATCGACCAGCCCGTGCGTGCAAACTTTCTGGTTAGCCCGGAACCAGCCCGGAACCCGTCCCGGAACTTTCGGCCCTCCCGGACCTTCCGGCCCCCGGAAGCCAGCCTAGCTACACCCGCGCCAACTCTCGGCTTAGGCCGGACCCTGCCCGGACCTTCCGCGCCTGAACTTCCGCCCTGCTCAGGCAGCCACTTGGGCCAAGGCCTGTACCCTTTCGTCCCAGAACTATAAATACTCTCCCACCTCCTCCTAGTTAGGGTTAGCATTGGTTTAGCTCATATTTGGTGTGAGAGCCCTTGCTCATCCACTTGGTACTTCTCCTCGGAGTTCACGACCTCTTCGGAGAAGATCCCCCAAGCGGATTCAAGACCCCTCTAGGGTGGACCCCATCAAGACCTCCTATCGGAGAAGATCGGCTACTCGTGTATCTTTCCTTTGTTGATTTTGAATCTTGTGCTACCTTATGTGTTCGGTGATCTAGCCCTTGTGTAATCGAAACTTGTCGGTTTAGTGTTCCTCTTGTGTGTGTTTCCTTGTGTTCTTCCGCCCGTTCATCGCGTTTTCCCTGTAGGATCCCCTGCAGACGTGAAAGATCTCCGATTAGGGTTCCACCCTACATCAGGAGGACATACAAAGGAAAATCAAACAGGAAAATAACATGCATAATACTGAAAGTGCTGCAGAGTTATATTACATCGAATTGTTGCTGCGGTTCTAACTAGAGATAGCGATTGTCTTGGTTGTGAACCTGCAACGGCGATAAAGAACGGGATGCCTAATCCCGGCGCTGGCCCGCCAGCCTCTGAATTTCGTCGACTCGACTGATGATGTGCTTGACGCGCTCCCTGAGCGGCGCGAGGTCAGTACCCTCCGGCAAGCTCTCCAGCACGGCGTCGAAGTCGAGGTCGGGGTACCAGTGCGCCACCTTGGTGAGAACCTTGGTCATGGCACCCTGGCAAGGCCTCCGGGACTCGTCGGCTAGTGAGGCCGACCGGTTGGCGTGGATCCGCTCCAGAGCGCCGACAACCTTCTCAAAGAACATGGTCAGCTGCACTGGCGCCACGCCCGCCTCGGGACATACCTCACATTCGGCATCCCCATGATGGCCAGCTGCGCGGCGGCCTGGTTGGCAACGGTGGCGAGGCGATCGAGCCAACGGTTCTCGCCCTCCACGTGATCCGCGAAGTTGAGGCCCTCGTTCTTCCGCAACTGCTTCTCGACCTCCAGCTCCTTGGCCAGGGTCCCCTCTCGGGTTTTGGCCTCCGACAGCACCTTCTCGAGACCCTCCAGCTTTAGCTTGAGGTCTTTGATGGAGTTGTTGGCCTGGGAGAGCTCCCCAGCCTTGCTGAGGACCGCGCCCTGCGCCTCTGTCAGGGCATTGTTAAGCGTGTCCTTCTCCTGGGACAGCTTCTGGGCCTGCTCCTTCAGCCCGTCAAGGCCCGGGCCCAACTCCTCCACCTTGCCGGCGTGAACCTGGGCCTGGGCATTGAGTGCCTCTTTGTGCCTCTGCCCAGCTCACTGGTCCACTGCAAGACGAGCTTCTCCACCTCTGCATCCTTGCCGCGAAGCATGGCGGCAAGCTTCTCCTCGCGCGCAGCAAGGTCCTCCTCCTGGGAGTTCAGCACGGCCGCGTAATGGGTCCGGGCGGCTTCGGCGGCCGCGCTGTTCTCGCCGCCTCTTGAGCTTTCGACGCCGGCGAAGCTTCATGGTGAGCTCCACGTCGCTTGGCCAGCTCGCCCTAGGCAGCCTTGAGCTCCTTGTGGGCCTCGCGGAACCAGTCTTGCGTCTCGGCAACGCGCTTCTGGAGGTCCGCCTCCTCCTTCTCCACCACCGCCGTCCTGGACATAACCTTGTGCAGGCGGGCGTGATGGAGCGCCTGGAGCTTCCGGAAGCTGGCGCCCATGGCGTGGAGGAGCCGCTCTTCCTGCGAACTGTCGCCGCCAACGATTGGCTCATCGACGACTTCAAGCCCGGAAGCGGCAAGCACTTCGTCGTCGAACACCTCTCCCTCAACGGGTGTCCTGGTGCTCGACGTACCTGGAAGGTGGACGAACAGGTCGTCGCTCACCCTCAGGTACTTGCCGGAGCCAGAAGCGGCAGAAGAGGAAGGTTGGTCATCAGCCACCTCCTCCTCCTCGGCAGCGGCCCCGCCGGCCTCTCCGGCAGGCCCCTTGCCGGTCTCCTCAGCGGCAGCCTTGCCGGCCTCCTCGGTAGGCCCCTCGGCGGCGTCCTCGCCAGCACCCTTGGCAGCCTCCTCGGGGGCGATCTTCTCGGCGTCCGCCTCGACGGCCTTGGCGACGTCCTCGATGATGGCGTCCACGTCCTCTGGGTTCACCGAGGAGGAATCCGGATGCCGAAGAAGGGGGTAAGGCAAGGCCAGGACCAAGAGTCGAAAAGAAAAAGAAGCGGGGACGAACGGCGAACGACTTACGTGTGCCAGTACCCGGCTGGGAAACGGAAGTCCCCTCCCCGCCAACATTTGGCGTCGAGGCAAAGCCGCCGGCGCCTAGGTTCTCCCCCTCCTCCTCCATGTGCGTGGGCTTGGTGCCTGGCGCCCTTGCCGGGGATGCCCCACGGGGCGGTGTGGTCGATGGGGGCGGCGTGTAGGGAGTAGCCCTCTGTGGCTCCTCCTGCTGCTGCTCTCCTCCTACATACCTGGCAAGGTCAGCACCAAAGTGTCGTGCCCCTAACACATGTTGATGGGGGAAGACTGATGAACTTACGCTGGGGGCTATGCCGGGGGCTGTTGTCCGGGCTGCTCAACACCACAGTGGCGCCCCCGAAGTACCAACTAGGGGTTGGCCACCCGCCGAGACCTTGCCCTCTTCACTCTCTGGGCCAGCGTCTCCACGTCCCTGCAAAGATGAAGACAAGTCAAGACGAACGACACAGATTGAGGAGGCAGAGATAACAAGAAGGAACCAGATACTTACTCGTCGTCCACCTCCTCCTCTGTTGTTTTCCTCTTCCTCCTCGGGCTGAGGGATCAATAATCGAAAGTAACCTCCGTATCAACATCCGCCGGAGGAGGAGAAGGAGGTGGTGTCTGGACACGCTTGGACGAAGAAGGGGAGGCTGTCTTCTTCTTCACCACGGCCTTCGCCGGCTTCTTTGCCGCTGCGGCCCTCATGTGGCGCCTAGACCCCTCCAAGGTTAGTTGTGGCCGCGCAGCCCTGCCGGGCCGAACCGGCTCGCCAGAACTGGCCCGCCGCAGGACTCGCCCTCTCCCCATAGCCGGCGTCGGGCCTGCGCTCTCGGCCTCCTCCGACGACGACTCGCCGGTCACATCTTCAACCAGACGAGCCTCGGTGCCGGCGCTGCTGGCTCCCCCGGAGGCCGCCGCCCACTGGGCGAGCTCCTCCTCCTCCACGACCGTCGCAGCCTTGTCCTCCACACCGCCGGCGCTGCCGGCCTCCTTGGCAAGTTGTGCCTCCCTCGCCCTGGTGGCGATGTAGTCCAGCTCCGACTGGGTGGTGTCCTGGACAAGCAGCCGCTCGGCATCAGTGTTCACGTACCCCTCGTGCAGAGTGTCAAAGAACTGCTGCACCTCGGTGTCCTCCGGCTCCTTCCAGCTCGGGCAGGGCCATGCGCGTTGCAGTCCGGCATCATGGCAATGATATCGGACCGGCGCAAGTTATTGCACAACGGGACCACCCCCGTCGGCAGCTTAAACAGAGGCCCCTTGAGGACCTTGCCAGCCTTCGCGGCGGCCCTTGCGACCTTGCCGGTCCCCTCGACCTCGCCGTCGCGGCCCACGCTGTCGGAAGAGCCGCTGGCAGAAATGGGCGTGCCCCATCATCAGGAAATTGTGGCCGAGGCCGGACGGCCGCATGATGTCGGCGGGGTTCGTGAAGAGCCAGGCTGGCCTCCCCTTGTTATGCAGTGGAGCGATCTGGCGGCGGATGAAGCCCGCCCCGATCATCTCAAGGGTGAGGCCGGCCTCAGTGAGCCGGAGGACCCTGGTGGTGGCGACCGTGAGCTTCTCGTCGTCAGCATCGACGTCGCTCCAATCACTTCTACGGACCGGTGGCGCCCGACGAACTTCGCAGAACGCCGGTGGGTCCTTCTCCTCGATCGAACACCACCGGCCCCGCCATTCTTCCCACCTCTCCTTCATGGCGCCCTCCGGGTACGCCCCCTTGGATCTTGAGACCCAGGCAATGCAACCGGAGATGGCGCCCCTGGTTGGATCCGAGGGGAGAAGTAATGGCGGAAGAGCACCTGTTGGGGTGCACCCCGGCGAAGCCCTCGCAGAGATGCGCGAAAAGGGCCATGCACGCCACCGCATTCGGAGTAAAATCCAGGAGGCGGAAGCCAAAGGTATGCATGATGTCGCTAAAGAAATCGGAGAAGGGAGGACAGAGCCCGCAGGAAAAATAATCGACAAAGAAGGGGTACCGATTTGGGGCAGCCTCGGTGCAGTCAGCGGGGATGACGCGCGTGGCTGGATGCCCCGAATTCTCCCCCCGGTCTTCACTCCCCCCAAGGCCTGAAGGAGTCCCGAAGCTCGAACACGTCAACTGTCGAGGGGAAGAAGGCGGAATGCTTCCGCTGCACCGCCAGCACACTCTCCGGCGGCTCCGCGGCTCCGGCGTCCTTGGCCACTCCCTTGCCCTTAGTGGATTTTGACGCCATGGCGGCTGGGGGAGGAGGGCAGGACAGAGGCGGCGGAAGCGCAACGGCGACGAGCAGGAACGAAGATTGGAGAAGAATAGGAAGGCAGGCGGAGGTTTCCGAGATTGGGGTTGATCGAAGGGTAAAAGGAACAGTGCGCCCGCGGTTATCCCTTTTTATGGGGAAGCCGCGGGGCACGCTGCCCATTTACTGCGATGTGATGCATGCGTATGGAAACCGCCCCACGCATGCCGCCCACGTCACGCACACCCCTCCACGCCGCACCGCGTGAAAAGTTTTACCGCGGTAAAAACCGCCCCGCCTGCCCGCTCACCGTTTTGGGCCTGGCCCAACAACGTGTCGCGCTTATGTGTGGCCCAGGCCCGGGGACTCCTGTTGGTGTACAACAAGAGGGGTGCGTTTTTGTACCCCTATACATGTGCACGGGCAGTCGGAGCCGCGCCTACGGTCACACCAAGCAGAACAGGGGAGGTGAGCCAAGGTAAGACCAAAGCCCAAGAAAATAAGAGCAATGCCAAGGCCAAGACCACAAAGAGCAGAGGGGCGAAGTAGGTTCCCCCTGCAAGACCCTTACCAGGGCAGCCTTTGCCGGGACAGCTCGCCCCACACCAACAGAGCGGGCCACCCTTGAGCCCACGGTCTCCAACATCACGTTGGGCTAGGGCTCGGGAGGCACCTCCATGGTGGCATGCAGATCTTTGTGAAGACATATTCATGATCAGATGAGGATTAGAAGACGACAATCCCCGGCAGGATCCCTGCCCGAGGAAGGCCACCAGAGCCCCGGCTAGGCCCTTGCCGGGGACGACAGCCCGCCACGGCAAGACCCTTGCCGGGCCACACGGCAAGACCCTTGTCGGGCCACCCGGCAAGGCCCTCACTAAGGACACCAGCAAGGTCACCGCCAGGCCCACGCCAACCATGCTTCCACCACCGTTCACATGCAGCTGCCAGTCCAACCAGGTGGGCGGGCACCTGCGTGGCAACATGCAGCTCCCAGGCCAACTCATCAAGCGCCTGCATGGCGGCATGCAGATCTTCGTGAAGGCTCCACCACTTCGCCACCTCAGCTGCCTGCCTGCCTACATGGCACCACGCGCCTCACGGGACAGGGCGCGCGTCAAAGCGAGGAGTGCTACCTCTTGAGCACTGTGTTGGTTTTCCCTTGAAGAGGAAAGGGTGATGCAGCAAAGTAGTGTAAGTATTTCCCTCAGTTTTTGAGAACCAAGGTATCAATCCAGTAGGAGGCTACGCGCGAGTCCCTCGCACCTACACAAAACAAATAAATCCTCGCAACCAACGCGATAAGGTGTTGTCAATCCCTTCACGGTCACATACGAGAGTGAGATCTGATAGATATGATAAGATAATATTTTTGGTACTTTTGTGATAAAGAGATGCAAAGTAAGATAAAAGCAAAGTAAAAAGCAAAGGAAGTAACTAAGTGTTGGAATATTAATATGATGAAGATAGACCCGGGGGCCATAGGTTTCACTCGTGGCTTCTCTCAAGAGCATAAGTATTTTATGATGGTTGAACAAATTACTGTTGAGCAATTGATAGAATTCAACATAGTTATGAGAATATCTAGGTATGATCATGTATATAGGCATCACGTCCGAGAAAAATAGACCGACTACTGCCTGCATCTACTACTATTACTCCACTCATCGACCGCTATCCAGCATGCATCTAGAGTATTAAGTTCATAAAACAGAGCAACGCCTTACGCAAGATGACATGATGTAGAGGGATAAATTCATGCAATATGATAAAAACCCCATCTTGTTATCCTCGATGGCAACAATACAATACGTGCCTTGCTGCCCCTATTGTCACTGGGAAAGGACACCACAAGATTGAACCCAAAGCTAAGCACTTCTCCCATTGCAAGAAAGATCAATCTAGTAGGCCAAACCAAACTAATAATTCGAAGAGACTTGCAAAGATAACCAATCATACATAAAAGAATTCAGAGAAGATTCAAATATTGTTCATAGATAAACTTGATCATAAACCCACAATTCATCGATCTCAACAAACACACCGCAAAAAGAAGAATACATCGAATAGATCTCCATGAGAGAGGGGGAGAACATTGTATTGAGATCCAAAAAGATAGAGGAAGCCATCTAGCTACTAACTATGGACCCGAAGGTCTGAGGTAAACTACTCACACTTCATCGAAGAGGCTATGGTGTTGATGTAGAAGCCCTCCGTGATGGATGCCCCTCCGACGGAGCTCCGCAGTGCTCCAAGATGGGATCTCGTGGGTGTGTAAGGTTGCAGCGGTGGAATTAGGTTTTGGCTCCGTGTCGATCGCTTGGGGGCGTGCGAGGTATATATAGGAGGAAGGAGTACGTTGGTGGAGCAACAGGGGGCCCACGAGGGTGGAGGGCGCGCCCTGGGGGGGTAGGCGCGCCCCCTACCTCGTGGCCTCCTCTTTTGTTTCTTGACATAGGGTCCAAGTCTCCTGGATCTTGTTCGTTCCAAAAATCACGTTCCTGAAAGTTTCATTCCGTTTGGACTCCGTTTGATATATTTTTTCTGCGGAACTCTGAAATTGGCAAAAAACAGCAATTCTGGGCTGGGCTTCCGGTTAATAGGTTAGTCCCAAAAATAATATAAAAGTGAATAATAAAGCCCAACAATGTCCAAAATACAAGATAATATAGCATGGAGCAATCAAAAATTATAGATACGTTGGAGACGTATCAAGCATCCCCAAGCTTAATTCTTGCTCGTCCTCGAGTAGGTAAAAGATAAAACAGAATTTTTGATGCGGAGTGCTACTAGGCATAATTTCAATGCAATTCTTCTTAATTGTGGTATGAATATTTAGATCCGAAAGATTCAAGATAAAAGTTCATATTGACATAAAAATAATAATACTTCAAGCATACTAACTAAGCAATTATGTCCTCTCAAAATAACATGGCCAAAGAAAGTTCATCCCTACAAAATCATATAGTTTAGTCATGCTTCATTTTGGTCACACAAGAATGCTCTCATCATGCACAACCCCGATGACAAGCCAAGCAATTGTTTCATACTTTTGTAATCTCAAACCTATAAACTTTCATGCAATACATGAGCGCGAGCCATGGACATAGCACTATGGGTGGAATAGAATATGATGATGGGGGTTATGTGGAGAAGACAAAAAAGGAGAAAGTCTCACATCAACGAGGCTAATCAATGAGCTATGGAGATGCCCATCGATTGATGTTAATGCAAGGAGTAGGGATTTCCATGCAATGGATGCACTAGAGCTATAAATGTATGAAAGCTCAACAAAATAAACTAAGTGGGTGTGCATCCAACTTGCTTGCTCACGAAGACCTAGGGCACTTGAGGAGGCCCATTGTTGGAATATACAAGCCAAGTTCTATAATGAAAAATTCCCACTCGTATATGAAAGTGACAAAACAAGAGACTCTCTATCATGAAGATTATGGTGCTACTTTGAAGCACAAGTGTGGTAAAGGATAGTAACATTGTCCCTTCTCTCTTTTTTTCTCATTTTTTTGGGCCTTCTCTTTTTTGATGGCCTCTCAAGACCTCCGCGTTGGCATGCTCGGCTTGGCCATTGCTCCTGGAGTGTGTGATAGAGGCAAAGGTGTCTCGATGTTTCGATGAGATGGTGGCTATCGTTTCTGTGGGAGTCGACCTTGACGATCCGACTACGAACGTGCGAGACGTCGCGCCTTAGCAATCGCTAAACCAACTTCCGAGGGTTATTGACCACGCCGAGCACGATCAACCTCGACCACGAGGGCCTGCTTTCCTGCGAGCAAACGAAGAACAAGCAAGAAACTGAGATTGCAATCTGGATATTGCGAATATAAGATGAAAGCTTTATTGATCAAGGTGGGGTTCTGTGGACGCTTTGTCCGGTCGTTGAACACAAACGGCACGCGAAGTTGCAGCTATGGCGAACTTTTAATCTAAACAAAACCCAAGGTCTAAACGGGCCCTAAGGGCTGTATATATGGAGGAAGAGGGGGAATTTCGTGGCCCTTGGTGGAGGGGTCCAAATCAACCCTAACTCTTGTTTCCCCACACATACGGACTCTAAAACAACCTATACTTAAGTATTTCGAAATTACATGGGCCTGGCCCAATAATAAGGTGACGCAGCACCTAGAATAGCCTATGGACGAATATTATGAAGTGGCATCTTGTATATTTCGTCCAAGGCCTCATGCACTCATTAGGGTGGCTTCAAAGTCCTGAATCATCACTTGTAACTCCGTTTGTTCCCCTTAGCATGCCAACATCTCCATGCTTGAACTTGCTCCAAGGTTCATCTTTCTTGTCCATGGTAGGCCCTTCATTTGTAAGCAAAACAAATGTATCCAATTTAGGCAGCATCATATTCTCATGAATATTAGAATCGTTACCAAGAAACGAAAGTACCGATAATTCAATTGGCGTCTTGCGAGCTCGAGTAATTGGTCCAAGATGCATAGCAGCAGGGCTGTGGGTGTAACAATGGTATTGATGTCCTCATCATCCTCCCTTCTTGAAATGAAGTCGCCCTCGACGGAAGCTCATCTTCCTCACCCAAATAAGGCTTCAAATCTGCAATGTTAAAAGTGGGACTAACCCCAAAATCTGCAGGCAGCTCAAGTTTATATGCATTATCATTTATTTTCTCTAACACCTTAAATGGACCATCAGACGTGGCATTAGCTTTGATTTATGCAAATTAGGAAACCTATCCTTACGCAAATGTAACCAAACAAGATCTCCAGTGCAAAGACAACATGTTTTCTACCCTTATCTCCAAAGATGTTTATATTTAGCATTCATACGCTCAATGTTTTCCTTAGTTAACTCATGCATTTTTAAAATCAATTCAGCACGCCCTTAGCATCAAAATTAACCTTCTCCGAAGATGGAAGAGGCAACAAATCAATAGGTGCACGAGGAAGGAAGCCATACACAATTTCAAAAGGGCACATCTTAGTAGTAGAATGCAATGAACGATTATAAGCAAATTCAATATGAGGCAAGCATTCTTCCCACATTTTCTTATTATTCTTCAAAACAGCCCTAAGCATAGTAGACAATGTTCTATTGACTACTTCAGTTTGTCCATCAGTTTGGGGTGACAAGTAGTACTAAAAAGCAGTTTAGTCCCCAACTTAGCCCATAAACATCTCCAAAAGTGGCTAAGAAATTTAGTATCACGATCTGAAACAATAGTATTTGGCACACCATGCAAGCGAATAATTTCACGAAAGAACAAATCAGCAACATTAACAAAGATCATCGCTTTTATGACATGGTATAAAGTGTGCCATTTTCGAGAATCTATCCACGACAACAAATATGCTATCCTCCCTTCTTTGTTCGAGGTAAACCTAAAACAAAGTCCATAGATATATCCTCCCAAGGAACACTAGGCACAGGCAAAGGCATATATAAACCATGAGGATCGAGTCGTGACTTAGCTTTTTGACATGTAGTGCAGCGAGCTACAAAACGCTCAACATCCCGTCTCATCTTTGGCCAAAAGAAATGTGTAGCAAGTATATCCTCCGCCTTCTTCACGCCAAAGTGTCCCATTAATCCTCCTCCATGCGCCTCCTGCAACAACAAAAGACTAACAGAGCTAGCAGGAATGCATAGCTTGTTAGCACGAACACAAAACCATCATTAATAACGAACTTGTTCCATGTTCTTCCCTCTTTACAATTCTGCATTACATCTTTAAAATCAGCATCATGCACATATTGATCTTTGATGGTCTCCAAACCAAATATTTTGAAGTCAAGTTGTGAAAGCATAGTATATCGACGAGACAAAGCATCAAGAATAACATTTTCTTTACCCTTCTTGTGTTTAATGACATAAGGGAAAGTCTCAATGAATTCAACCCATTTAGCATGTCTACGATTCAGTTTAGCTTGACTTTTAATATGTTTCAAAGATTCATGATCAGAATGTATAACAAATTCTTTGGGCCATAAATAATGTTGCCATGTCTCTAAAGTCCTAACAAGAGCATATAATTCTTTGTCATAAGTAGAATAGTTCAGACTAGGCCCACTCAATTTTTCGTAAAAGTATGCAACAGGTTTGCCATCTTGTAATAACACACCTCCTAATCCAATTCCACTAGCATCACATTCAAGCTCAAAAGTCTTATTAAAGTCGAAGTTGGAGTAAAGGAGCATGTGTCAACTTATCTTTCAATACCGTGAAGGCTTCTTGTGCGGTACCCCAAACAAAAGGCACATCCTTCTTTGTAAGCTCATTGAGAGGTGCAGCAATGGTGCTAAAGTCTCTCACAAAACGCCTATAGAAACCAGCGAGTCCAAGAAAACTCCTCACTTGTGTGACCGCTTTGGGCTGCGCCAACTCTCAATAGCTTCAATCTTGGCTTTATCAACTTCAATTCCTGTGGAGTAACAACATAGCCAAGAAAAGATACTCGGTCGGTGCAAAAGGTGCACTTCCCAAGGTTACCAAACAAACGTGCATCACGAGAGCATTAAAAACAGCACGTAAATGTTCCAAATGTTCTTCCAAAGATTTGCTATAAATCAGTATATCATCAAAGTAAACTACCACAAATCGTCCAATGAAAGCACGAAACTTCGCTCATTAATCTCATGAAAGTACTAGGTGCATTAGTTAACCCAAAAGGCATGACTAACCACTCATATAATCCAAACTTAGTTTTAAACGCTGTTTTCCATTCATCTCCCAATTTCATACGAATTTGATGGTATCCACTACGCAAATCAACTTTGGAGAATATTGTAGAGCCACTCAATTCATCAAGCATATCATCTAGCCTAGGAATAGGATGACGATAACGAATAGTAATATTATTAATGCCTCTACAATCAACACACATACGCCGACGCACCATCCTTTTTAGGCACTAGTATAATAGGAACAGCACAAGGACTAAGAGATTCGCAGATATAACCTTTGTCGAGCAGTTCCTGCACTTGACGATAATCTCCTTCGCCTCCTCTGGATTGGTACGGTATGGTGCACGGTTGGGTAGCGATGCACCGGAATTAAGTCAATTTGATGCTCAATCCTCGAATAGGTGGTAATCCGGTGGCACGCCTTGTTGGAAGACGCCAATAACTCCCGCAAAATGTTAGTGACAGCGAGGGGCAAAGAGGAAGGCACGCCCTCGAATGAAAATAATGCCTCTTTGCACACAAAAGCATAGCAAACAGATTTGCTAGAATCTAGCTCATCAATATCAGATTTGGTGGCAAATAAACATGCACTTTTCAGTTTAATTTCGTAAGCAACATTAGATGGTTTATTATTAGGCTTCATTTGTTGCTCAAATTCTTTTGCCACAATCTGATTTTCACTCTTATTTTTCTCCTGTTTTGCTTTATTAGCTCTATTAATATCATCTTTCAAAATGGAATCAGAGTCATAGGAAGCAAAGTAATATTTTTATCCTTGTGAACAAGAGTATACTGATTGTTTCTACCATGGTGTACAGAATTTTTATCAAATTGCCATGGTCTACCAAGTAATAAGGAACATGCTTGCATAGATACCACATCACAATCAACATAATCAGCATATGTAGAGATACTAAAATTCACACGAACAACAGACGTGTTACCTTAACCTTGCCGCTGTTGTTGAACCATTGGATGTAGTAAGGATGTGGATGTGGTCTTGTGGTGAGAGAAAGCTTCCACCATATCCATGCTAGCCAAGTTGTTGCAGCTCCTCCATCTATGATGACGCTAATAGAGCTCCTTCACAACTCCCTTTGTATGGAACAAGTTATGCCTCTGATTTTGCTCAGCTTGTGTAACCTGCACACTCAAAACACGTTGAGCAACTAAACATTCATACCACAAGATCTTCAAGAGCCATGTATTGCGCCTCAAGATCGAATCATCTCCACCGTGTTCTTCATGTGTAATAAGAGCCAAAGTCTCTTCATCATAGTCACTAGCGACTCATACCCACCATCCTCGTAGCAATCATCACACGCTGAGATTGGCATTCTCTCAAAAATGTCCTCTTCCCTTACAACGACGACAAATAATATCACTTGTGTGCCCTGTTGACGCCATGGAAGAAGAAGAGCTCTGTAGGCCCAAAGAGTGTACTCTTGGCGATAGTGGTGGTTGTGCCTGCTTTCTTGTATCACGGTTGGAGGTGACAGCCGACGGAGGTGCCGTGTAGTAGAACGTGTGGAAGTAGATGATGCACGTGGCGTCCATGATGAAGGTCGACCTGCAGAAAAGTTAGTCCGCGCCAAGGCCTCGCCGATCCTGCACTTCACGCTCAGCTTTACAAGCAAGATGGAATAATCGAGTGATATTATTATAATCCTTGTAGTCTAGAATGGTTTGAATCTCTCTATTTAATCCACCCAGAAAACGTGCAAGCATAGCTTCATTCTCCTCAACAATACCACATCTAATCAAGCCAGTTTGTAATTCCTGATAATATTCTTCTACCGAATTTTTTCCTTGTCTTTAGCGCTGCAATTTTTGAATTAATTCACGCTGATAATATGGTGGAACCCAACGAGTACGCATAGCAGTTTTCAAAGCAGCCCAAGTAGCTGGAACAGGATATAATCTACAATGTTCGCACCACCAAACACATGCAAAGCTAGTGAAAGCACAAACAGCAGCAGGAACACGCCTCTCCTCGGGATATTGTAAACATGTAAATCGTTGTTCAGTTTCTAACTCCCAAGTAAGATATATATCAGAACATATCTACCCTCAAATGGTGGAATATTCAATTTCAGTTTAGGGAGATGGTCATGATCTCGCACTGAAGGGGAGCCCTAACATTGCCATTATTTGCATGTGGACGACCGGTGGTTGTGGTGCTGGTGGTTGCACGTGTTCGATGTTGATCAACCTCATCCTCGTAAGCTCTTACATAATCATCCTCCCCACCGCAGCAGCAGGAGCCACGTATATCAACAGCAGCACCAGCAGCTTGGCCAGCTGAAGAGGGACACGGAAGCTCAAGGAGGGCTGTTTCGCGATGTGGAGGTAGTCCGTGTTGTTGTAGTAGAGGTGCGTTAGGTGCAGCCGGTGGTGGTGGTGGTAGACGCACAGCAATTCATTAAACTTGTTATCGAGCTTTGTTTCAACGCCTTCTCAATGCCATCTATCTTCTCCATGGCCTCTTCAAATCTATTTAGCACATCGTCCACCTGCCCACTCATCATTTGTTGAAACTTATCATGTAGCGCTTTGTTTGTCATGTTCTCCCGGTCAGTCTCGCTCGGCTTGTGATCCTGCCATGGTTAGCAGCAATAGAAACACACAAGGATATGATTCACGGACTACTAGGAAGTGGTGGTGATGGTGTGGTGGACATCACAAATCCGTCAGCAAATCTCAAATTCTTACCAGTTCTTACCCAAGAAGAAAGGTGATCGGCAACCGATGTAGTCAAAACTCTCAAAGCTTGGATAGAGCGATTACGTGGAGAGTCAAACGACGATGTAGATGTATGTGGAGCTGGGAAGGCTTATAATATGGTAACAAAAGGGTCAGCAATAATCAATTCAGAGATGCAAAGTTGAATAAACGCTCAACGACGGTCTTGTCTTTGGTCCTAGGCTAGACCGTGCTAGAGACGCGAGCCTAGAACACTAACAAAATCACGGCGCTGCACGTAAACAAGGGAAAAGCACACTCTGGATTTTTTTCGCTTTTTTTTTTTGCTCTTTTTTTTGTTGCGCTGCTCTTTTTTTTGCGCTGCTTTTTTTTTTTGCGAAAAATCACTATAATGGCGAGTGTCTCAAAACTCTTCCGAGGTCAAACCGACAGATGGGCACGAAATTTTTCGACCAAAAAAATTTTTTTTCGAACGCCTCGACCCAAAAACTGAAACGGGTCAAAAAACTTTCTATAACGGCGACTGTCTCAATACACTTAGAAACACTTAAAAACAGGATAGCCAGAAAATTTTTCGACAAGTGCGTTTTCGGAATTTTTTTTTTTTTTTCCGAAACCTACTCCGGGAAGGAAACACAAATCGGAAACTAGATAGATCTCGAAAACAAACCTAATATGAGAAGAACTCGGATTGGTGGTGGATATATGGTGGTGGTATATGGCAGCGGTGGTGGTAGCGGTGGTAGTATATGGATATGGATCGGTGGTGGTATATGGACACGGATTGGTGGTGGTATATGGATACGGATTCGGAGCGGTGATGGTAGGTGGCAGGGCGATGATGATGGTGCGGTGGCGGCGTGACAACTTATGACCGTAACTCAAACTCTAAAAGACTAGACGCTAAGACCAGCAACTAGACACGATTTATGCAACCGCAAATTCAACAAAGCAAAACCCTAAAAGATTATGCAAAGGCTCAGATTGGTTCGGATATGATGAACTAACCCTATTTTTTTGTGGCTTTTTCGTGGACTATAGGTATGAAGAATGACTCGATCTAAACTACGGAAACTGTAAAATCTCACCG
>JAHIAM010002061.1:0-42464 GCA_021605205.1 Aegilops longissima | reverse complement strand
GCAATGAAAAATTATAGATACGTTGGAGACGTATCACAAACCTATCCAACAACACCTACAAAGTACTTCTAGTTTTATACTTGTTCTAGGTAAAGTGAACGTCAAGTGTGCGTAGAGTTGTATCGGTGGTCGATAGAACTTGAGGGAATATTTGTTCTACCTTTAGCTCCTCGTTGGGTTCGACACTCTTACTTATCGAAAGAGGCTACAATTGATCCCCTATACTTGTGGGTTATCATACTCCTACATGACCTCTCACCGCTACCTTTACCAAATCATGTTCACACACTTAGCTCTCAACAAGAGGGACATGTTCACCACATTCCAATTCATCCCCAATGAATCGGACTCTGACTCAACTCTAAGCGAGAGCAGGCATGACAAACAAGCATGAATGAGTAGGCACATCAGGGCTCAAACAACTCCTACTCATGCTAGTGGGTTTCATCTATTTACTGTGGCAATGATAGGTCCTGTAGAGGTAAGGGTTCAACTACCGCAACATGTAACATATGAATCGTTGTTGTCCTAATGCAGTAAAAGAGAGCAGGAGCGAGAGAGTGGGATTGTATCGGAATGAACAAGGGGGGTTTTCTTGCCTGACATAGTGGTCGAGGGGTACTGCCCTTCAACTGAATACTCGTGAATATCCTCGGGAGCAGAACCTACCACGAAGATTACACCAGTAACACAATCAATACATGGCGATATGCAACAATATGATGCATGCACATGATATGGCAAAATGAGTGGGTTGGGCTAATGCAACTACAACCCGATGGGTTTGAGCCATTTTGAACCAAAGGTTCAACCCCAAACTCATCTTATGAATTTAAATTGTGCTTTATCATGTTTTGATATAAACAGCAGGGTTAAGTTGCTTTAACATGCATGAAACCAGTACAGATGGATAGATTGGATTTTTTTTGATCACTTTTCATATATAAATCTTTTCATTCTGAGCTATAGATTAATTTTTGTGATTTTTTGAAGTTTGTAACAATTTATGGAATTTCCGAATAAGTTTAAATCCAGAAACTTCTTTACCGCGTCAGCACTACATCAGTACGACGCCAGCAGGTCAACGGGGCGGTCCAGGTCAAGCTAACCAGTGGGCCCTGTGTGTCAGTAACTAAACTAAACTAACTAGGTTTAGTTAACACTAATCTAGGTTAGTTAGCAGGGCGTCCCCACCTGTCAGTGACTCGGAAGGGGGAGTCAAACTGGGTCAACCGAGGCTGACCCGCCGGCGGCTCGACGCCGGCGTCCACAGACGCGGCGGAGGAGCTCGGGATCACTTCCCCGGCGCCCAAACGAGCGGCGAAGAGCGCCCACGGGGAGCTGGAGGTCACCCGCGCCCAACGCAGCAGGCGGCAGCAGCTGGGGCGGCCGGAGACGGTGGCCATGAGCTTGGCAGCGGCGGCCAGAGTCCGGGCATGCGCGGGAACACGGCTGCGGTGGCCTAGGCGATGCGGGCACGGCACCTAAGCCGTCTACGTGATGTGGCGAGTAGGATGGACGTGCGCCCGGGACCAAATGGTCACCGGAGCATCGGCGGCGGCAAGCACGGGCGGCGGCGGGTTTCGTTCATTGACGAAGCGGCAGCTACGGCGTGCAAATGAGACAACGGAGAGGGTGGTTCGAGGGAGAGGCTCACGGCGGTTGCAGTGGTGCAGACGGCGAGCTTGGAGGACGACCGGAGCGAACAGGGCAGCGAAGGCGATCTCGGCAACCGCAGGTTAAAGACGGCGATGATGAATACGAAACGGGGCTTCCCGAGGCGCGTGACTCGTTGTAGAGGTCGTGGTCGTCACGGCGGAGCTTCTGGACCGCTCGAGAGGACGAGGGAGAGGCGATGGCCGCGGTGGTGCTCAAGAAGGCTGCTGTGCTACGCCTGGTGCGAGGTGGAGAGGGACCAGAGAGGGGAGAAGCATGGGAGAGAGTGAGAGGTCCAGGAGGGTGCGTGGCGCTCTGTGGACGCCCAGCGGTCGAGGGGCACAGTGCAGGTGGAGGTGGCGGGCGTGGTGGCTTCACACACTGAACGCGCTTGTTTCATCGGGCGCGAGGAGGAAGGCGGCAGAGGGGCTGCGATGGTGCTGGCTGGGCTGGCTGCCACTGGCCGGAGCCTGTAGCTGGCAGTGAGGCTCTCTCTAAGTCTCTCTCTCTCTCTCTCTCTCTCTCTCTCTCTTATTTCATGTTTGCTATTTCTTCTGCAGCTTTTAGGGCTTTATTAAAAATACTTAGGCACACTCAAAAATCATGAAACTTGCTCAAGCCCACTGTTTGGAATATATCCAACAGTAAACATTTAAGTTTATGATTATTTGGACATTCAAAATAATTAATAGCATTTAAATGTCCAAATGCAAATAACATATGATTTAAGCCAGTGACCCAAAGTTGTCCTAGAAAAGTGTGCACCATTTTTGTCAGAGGTTCTAGACCAAGGCAAAGATGATGAACATTTTAGAAGGGCATTTCAGGTTCATTGGGAAAATATTTTAGTAACCTAGTTGGTTTAAGTGGTGCTGGGGGTTTGGTTCGTCCCCATTTCAAGTTTCTGGAAAATTTTAAACATGATGCATCACTCTAATGCAACACTAACTAGGGTTGTGACATAGGGCATACAGTTCAGCTCAATGAATTGTTTGTGATGAGGAGGCACAAAAGAAACGGGCAGCCAGATGAAGGCGCAGCGATATACAAAGATACGGTTCATCGGGATGAACTGTGTGATTAGGCAACACAATGGAAACAGTTCAACTAAACAATATGTGTGTGATACGCAGCAAACAGGTCCGTAATCTGAAATGTGTGCGAAGACCAGTAATAACACGTATTTATTGCTGCTAATAAGCCGTGTGAATTGCTCTGCATCTCGAGAATAACATGTGTGTGTGTGTGTGTGTCTATATATATATATATATATATATATATATATATATATATATATATATATATATATATAACTGAAATAAACATCCAATTACATAAGTGATTATACAGATCATTCGCACACACCTCAATAAACAATTGCATGCATTCTAAAGTAGGAGAAACGATCGTCTAGTCATCTACTTCTTGTGACGCTCCCGCCACTGCTATGTTGCTTGATCCCTCATCCGGTCAGAAGAAGACAGTTCCTCATGTCAACGATCCGCCTATACATCTCAGAGCTTGTGTACGCGGCCCATGGCGCGCAGACTTGACATGTTGTTCATCCAGTCTCTTATGCCACACACTGTGCCAGGCGTTCTTGTCCTTATTGCTCTCTTGCTTCATCTTCACGTAGTAGAGGTCGATGATGGCCGAGGCAAGGTCAACCAGGGAGTTCAGTTTGCTTTTGTCGATGCCCCAGACCTTGTATTGGTGCTGGATGTTGACAAGATTCAGGCATTTCAAGTGCGAAACCTTGAGCGCGTTTAGATCGTTGGTGGCGTCCACTGTAGCAAAACTGTAGTCGGAGCTCTTGATAAACCTGGAGAAACGCTCGCAAGGCCTTGTGGCAAGGTGGAAGTGGTAGACGAGGACGTCATGTCGCACGCATAATCGGGCGACGGCAACCTTCTGATCGTGCCCGCACGATCGATGGTGTACTCGAGGTCGAAGCCGACCACTCGGTACTTGTCCTCGGCAAGGAACTGCTCCATAGTTTGGATGGAGCTCTCCACCGAGACCGGATTGTTCGTGTACACCACCGAGAGGGCCTTCCCCCTCATGTGGGTGTCCACTACGTGATGCATGGTGAACTGCCCGCCGTTGTCGCCATCGGTCACCGAGCGCCATTGGAGCCACGAGGAGCGCCATTGGAACCGCTGGATGTCCTCTCTGTATGTGTCCTCGTGGGTGTGCTTATTGTGACGTGTGAGACGAGAGATGAAGGTAAATGGCCGCAGGAATAAAAGGGGGTCGGGCGGCGTGGATTCTCGGCGCGTCCACATGGCAGTTTTTGTAGCGCGTAACTGCACCATCGTGTCGCGCCCGGCGCAACCGCTTGCACACGAACGTGCGTGATCGTGCGCCGGCCCAAAACACTGGCAGCGCGCGTGGAGGGACGAGGGCGGAGCACCCAGATGGACGTGAGAGAAGAGCGCGCGCGGCGGGACACGAGCAGAGCGCGCCGCGGCCGCCAGAACCGCAAGCAACCACACGCATGGAGCAGTTGAACACACAACAAATTGTCTCCTACAAGCCGGCCGACAGTTGCGTCGCTGCGTAGAGAGCGGCCGTGTGGTACCACCTCCGTCCAGTCTATTGTCTCCTTTATATTTTGTGCCATACTTCGCCCTCAAATTTAACCAACAAAATGTTAATGCATGTTTTAAAATTATATAATTGGAAACTATGTTCAAATACAAATCCAACTATATAATCTTTGGCGACATGCATTCGTATTTTATTAGTTAAATCATACTTATAAACCAGGACGGTGGTATAGTAGGTAATTAAATCACAAACGTTTTTTTATTAACCGTATGTGTACGTGGCCTTTCGTCCTCCTCTCGCACGTCTTGTCACCCTGCTGCCGCAGACGGCTTATAGCGCAAGCTTGCGCGCGGGGGCGTTCTTTTTGCCAAACGGTGGCGCCAATGAATCGTCGGTGAGCCCGTTCCTCGCAAACCTCGAGGTTCCCGCCAAGAAGCTTCCCGCCCGACTCGTGAAATCCCCAAAATCCCAAAGGCTTACCGCCTACTATAAAACCCTCACGGCCGGCGAGTCCTGCGTCGCATTTTCCCCTCCATCCATGTAGCTTATCTCGTCTGCTTCTCCCACATTCTCCAATGGAACCGGTCCGTCGTTGTCGCTCAGCCACTCCGCCGTCATCAGAGGACAGCTCCAGCAGGGAGGCTACACCGCGGCGGCGGCGCAGTCCCCAACGTAGTGTAGTGTGCGTGGCGTCCCTGTTGGGTGTGCGCGGAACACCGACCACACTCTCCGCCGCCGATGACCGTCGGCAGCTGTTGCTAGCCGCCGTTGCCGCCACACCACCGTCGAAAGCCAGGGCCATCGCCCGCTCCGCCGCTGCGGCCCAAAGGCGGGAGATGGCCATCGTGGCCGCCACCCACTGCCGGCCACTGTGGCCATCACCCGTTGCGCCACCGCGGTCCGAAGGCGGGAGATGGTGGTCGTGGCCGCCACCCCGTCATCGGCCGCCGTGGCCGCCAGCCCACCGTCGACCGCCGGGGTCATCACCCGCTCCGCCACCGCCGCCAAGGCGGGAGGCGGAGGTGGATGCCCGACGCGGCGACAAATGACCTTGCGTGCTACACCGAGTTCCTACGGAGGAGGAGGAGCGCCTGTCAAGCACGCAAAAGAGCCTTACCGCCAGCAATGGCAGCGGCACACGCCGCCTCGAGGCGAGGAATCAGAGATCTATGAGGAGAACCACCACTTCAAGAGGGGCCGCCTGAGCGGCAGAGGGCGCTCGAGGTGAGCGCCGCTGAAGCAGATGGCGGCAGCACCGCATTGCGGTTGCCTAGCTCGTCGGTAGGCTCCTCCTCCTCCGCCTCTTACTGAGCGCACTCGACAGAGGAGAGGCAGCCGGAAGTAGTACAAAGCCCCTCCGCGGTAGTAGTAGTATTTAGGGGCTATTTTGTCCAATTCATCTAACTATAGATGTGGTGGAACTGTACAACGTACTTAAAATTAGCTAATATATATAGTTGAACTAGCTATTTCAGTACGTGATTGGCAACAATCGGGGAAACGTTTGGTCGGTTCACCTGTCGAGTTGAACTGTTTGTATAAATTAAGAATGACCGCTTAATCTATGAATGAAATCTATGCTTAATTACTAAATTTTAGTTGCAAAAATTAGATACTGCTAGTGATTTTTAGCTTCATATTTTGACAAATCGCAGTGTTACAAGGATTGACAAATCTTACCAAATTGTTTGTACATGGTTCCACACGGGTCATCCAAAACAACCATTTGCGTTGAAGGGATGCACAAATCCTGCGCTGCTCTCAGTTTGCATACGGGTGTTCTATCTAAAACGTTTGCGATCAAGAGCTGCAGAAATCCTGCACGACACATTTTCTCTTGGCTTCCTGGGGAAGCTGTCGATTTGCATACGGGTATTCTAACTATAAGGTTTGCGATGAGTGTTTAATATTTAAGAAGCGAATTAAACTGCGGCTTGGGCGCCATTAATGGAGAGGATGCGAGCAAGGCGGGCGGCCATGGAAATCAAAGGGCTCGCTTCCTAGTGAGCCTGCGCAGCATACAACTTGCACGCTTCCCGGTAAGCTTGCGCACTCAAGGACAGCTTGCATGCCTCTCGTTAGCCTGTGCACCAGACGATGCTCGGACGCCTCCCGTTCAGTCAAGGTCAAGCAGCTGTCCGCACGGCACCTCCTACAGCCATTAAAACCAAGACATGTGGCGTCACGTGAATGGTTAACAGAACTTTGGATTTACTACAATTTAAAAACCAGGCATCTCAATGTTTTGCCGGCAATCAACGGTGCCCTGGTGTTTGAAATTCATTCCCATTTCTTGCATGGGACCTAAGCATGCACCCAAGGACACATATTTGATTTTTCAACCAATTTATATGCACCGGAGCATTAGCATGTAGTTCAAATTTGAATTATGCACATAAAATGCATTGAAAACTTAGTTAATGCATAAAAATGTCCAAACGAACCCCTAAAAAACACAAAAAATCACACAACACTCCTGTTGTTCTATGTTGACACGAGAAAAAAAATTGAAAGCAATAAGAGGCAATGGATATCATTTCGTCCCACAAAGGTGGGACGCCTCACCAAAACCATCATGCTTGTTGTGAGAAGTCTGCCAGTGAGAAGCATATACCCAAACCTGCCCCAAATGGGACAAAATTTGTACCACGGCATGTTGATGCCGCTCCATGATAGCATGCCAAGTTTCGTGAATTTCAGACAAGTTTTGGATTTACTAGAATTTAGGAACCAGGCATCTCAATGTTTTGTCGGCAATCAACGGAGCCCCAGTGTTTGAAATTCATTCCCATTTCTTGCATGGGACCTAAGCATGCACCCAAGAACACATATTTGATTTTTCAACCAATTTATATGCACTGGAGCATGTGCATGTAGTTCAAATTTGAATTATGCACATAAAATGCATTGAAAACTCAGTTAATGCATAAAAATGTCCAAACGAACCACGAAAAATCACAAAAAATCACACAACACTCCTGTTGTTCTATGTTGACACGAGAAAAAATTGAAAGCAATAAGAGGCAATGGATATCGCTTTCCCCCCAAAGGTGGGACGCCTCTACCGAAAACCATCATGCTTGTTGTGAGAAGCTCCTGTTTGAGAAGTATATACCCAAACCTGCCCCAAATGGGACAAAATTTGTACGACGGCATGTTGATGCCGCTCCATGATAGCATGCCAAGTTTCATGAATTTTAGACGAGTTTTGGATTTACTAGAATTTAAAAACCAGGCATCTCAATGTTTTGTCGGCAATCAACTGTGCCCCGGTGTTTGAAATTCATTCCCATTTCTTGCATGGGACCTAAGCATGCACCCAAGGACATGGATTTGATTTTTCAACCAATTTATATGCAGTGGAGCATGTTCATGTAGTTCAAATTTGAATTATGCACATAAAATGCATTGAAAACTCAGTTAATGCATAAAAATGTCCAATCGAACCCCGAAAAATCACAAAAAATCGCCCAACACTCTTGTTGTTCTATGTTCACACGAGAAAAAAAATTAAAGCAATAAGAGGCAATGGATATCGTTTCATCCACAAAGGTGGGACGTTCCCTACCGAAAACCATCATGCTTGTTGTGAGAAGGTCCGGTTTGTGAGAAGCATGCATATACCCAAACCTGCCCCAAATGGGACAAAATTTGTACCACGACATGTTGATGCCGCTGCATGATAGCATGCCAAGTTTCATGAATTACAGACGAGTTTTGGATTTACTAGAATTAAAAAACCAGGAATCTCAATGTTTTGCCAGCGATCAACAGTGCCCCGGTGTTTGAAATTCATTCCAACTTCTTGCATGGGACCTAAGCATGCACCCAAGGACACATATTTGATTTTTCAACCAATTTATATGCACTGGAGCATGTGCATGTAGTTCGAATTTGAATTATGCACATAAAATGCATTGAAAACTCAGTTAATGCATAAAAATGTCCAAACGAACCCGAAAAATCACAAAAAATCACACAACACTCTGTTGTTCTATGTTGACACGAGAAAAAATTGAAAGCAATAAGAGGCAATGCATATCGTTTAGTCCCCAAAGGTGGGACATTCCTCACCAAAACCATCATGCTTGTTGTGAGAAGCTCTGGTTTGTGAGAAGCATATACCCAAACCTGCCCCAAATGGGACAAAATTTGTACCACGGCATGTTGATGCCTCTCCATGATAGCATGCCAAGTTTCATGAATTTCAAACGAGTTTTGGATTTACTAGAATTTAAAAACCAGGCATCTCAATGCTTTGCCAGTAATCAACTATGCCCCGGTGTTTGAAATTCATTCCCGTTTCTTGCATGGGACCTAAGCATGCACCCAAGGACATAGATTTGATTTTTCAACCAATTTATATGCATTGGAGCATGTTCATGTAGTTCAAATTCGAATTATGCACATAAAATGCATTGAAAACTCAGTTAATGCATAAAAATGTCCAAACGAACCCCGAAAAATCACAAAAAATCACACAAGACTCCTGTTGTTCTATGTTGACACAAGAAAAAAACTTGAAAGCAATAAGAGGCAATGGATATCGTTTCGTCCACAAAGGTGGGACGTTCCCTACCGAAAACCATCATGCTTGTTGTGAGAAGCTCCGGTTTGTGAGAAGCATATACCCAAACCTGCCCCAAATGGGACAAAATTGAAGGAAATATGCCCTAGAGGCAATAATAAAGTTATTATTTATTTCCTCATATCATGATAAATGTTTATTATTCATGCTAGAATTGTATTAACCGGAAACATGATACATGTGTGAATACATAGACAAACATATAGTCACTAGTATGCCTCTACTTTACTAGCTCATTAATCAAAGATGGTTATGTTTCCTAACCATAGACATGTGTTGTTATTTGATTAATGGGATCACATCATTAGGAGAATGATGTGATTGACATGACCCATTCCGTTAGCCTAGCACTTGATCGTTTAGTATATTGCTATTGCTTTCTTCATGACCTATACATGTTCCAAGAACTATGAGATTATGCAACTCCCGCTTAACGGAGGAACACTTTGGTGCTACCAAACGTCACAACGTGAATCGGGTGATTATAAAGGAGTACTACAGGTGTCTCCAAAAGTACATGTTGGGTTGGCGATTTGAGATTAGGTTTTGTCACCCGATTGCTCTGAGAGGTATCTCTGGCCCTCTCGGTAATGCACATCACATAAGCCTTGCAAGCATTGCAACTAATAAGTTAGTTGTGAGATGATGTATTACGGAACGAGTAAAGAGACTTGCCGGTAACGAGATTGAACTAGGTATTGGATACCGACGATCGAATGCCTGACAAGTAACATACCGATGACAAAGGGAACAACGATATCGTTATGCGGTTTGACCGATAAAGATCTTCAGAGAATATGTAGGAACCAATATGGGCACCCAGGTTCCGCTATTGGTTATTGACCGAGAATAGTTCTAGGTCATGTCTACATAGTTCTCAAACCCGTAGGGTCCGCACGCTTAACGTTACGATGACAGCTTTATTATGAGTTTATAAGTTTTGATGTACCGGTTTGTTCGAGTCCCTGATGTGATCACGGACATGACGAGGAGTCTCAAATGGTCGAGACATAAAGATTGATATATTGGAAGCCTATATTTGATATCGGAATGGTTCCGTGAAATCGGGATTTTACCGAACACCGGGGTTACTGAACCTCCCGGGGATAATGGGCCTTAGTGGGTCATGAGGGAAAAGAGGAGGGCGGCCAGTAGCAGCGCTGCCTCTCCCCTAGTCCGAATAGGACAAGGAAGGGGCGCCTTTCCTCTTTCCCTCCCCTTCCTTCTCCAACAAGGCAAGAGGGGGAGTCCTACTCCGGTGGGAGTAGGACTCTCCAGCGCACCCCTGGGGGCGGCCGCACCTCCCCTCCCTCCTTATATACGGGGCGGGGGCACCCCATAACACACAAGTTGATCTACGGATCGCTCTTAGCTGCAGGTGGTGCCCCCTCCACCATATTCCACCTCGGTCATATCGTCATGAGTTTAGGCGAAGCCTACGCCGTAGAGCATCATCATCGCCACCACGCCGTCAGGTCGACGGAACTCATCCCCGACACTTTGCCGGATCGGAGTCCGGGATCGCCATCGAAGCTGAACGTGTGCTGAACTCGGAGGTGCCGTATGTTCGGTACTTGGATCGGTCGGATCGTGAAGACGCACGACTACATCAACCGCGTTGTCATAACGCTTCCGCCACGGTCTATGAGGGTACGGGACAATACTTCCCTCTCTCGCTGCTATGCCATCACCATGATCTTGCGCAGCGTAGGAATTTTTTAAAATTACTACGCTCCCAACAAAATTTGTACCACGACATGTTGATGCCGCTCCATGATAGCATGCCAAGTTTCATGAATTTCAGATGAGTTTTGGATTTACTAGCACTACAAAAAAAAGACACATCTGTGACATTTTGGGCCGAACGAAAAAAAATTCTGTCATACATATGACACTTCTATGACGATAATTGTGACAAAACCCGGTATCATCATAGATGTGGTGGGTTCCTACTTATGACAAAAAATCATGACAGAAAATGGGCTTTTCGCCCTGGCGGGCCGGAGACGCAGCTGCATGACATTGTTTGGGCTGCCCATGACGGAAAAACTATGGTAGAAGCGAGGGGGGAAATTTCGGGAGTTGCGGTTATGGTGGGAGGTCGGGGCGGAGCGATGCGCTTTCTCTCTCGATGTACGCTGCAGGTGCGAGGTGTTGGCTCTAATCAAGCTGAGCGAGGCGTAGGGCTCTAATCGAACTCGAGCGATTGCACCGCAGTTGCTACTTGAACCCGAGCGATCGATCGATGGCTGTTAACTGAACCCGATGGAGCGATTCCTTCGCTACTGCTGCTAGTGAGTGGTGGAGGGGTGGTTGAACAGGACCCCGTGGTGTGGAGGGCTGGATGAACAGTAGACGGTGGAGGGGTGCCCGTGGAGAGGGGTGGTTTAACAGTAGCCGGTGGAGTAGTGCGTGGTGGAGGCTGGATGAACAGGAGCCCGTGGAGGCTGGAGGAGGTCGACGGTAGCCCGTGGAGGTTGGAGGAGGTTGACGGTGGAGATGAACAGTATCCCGTGGAGTCCTGCTTTGCGTACGCCACACCCTCCCGGCGAACAGACCCCGCTTTCACCGTAGGAGGTCCGCTTTCAATCTGCTTTTGCGACGCCACACCCTCCCGATCAACAGAATCTGTTTCACCGTAGGAGGTCTGCTTCTCCGCTTTTGCGGTACGCCACACCCTCCCGATCAACAGACCCCTGCTTCGACCGTAGGAGGTCCGCTTCTCCGCTTTGCGGTATGCCGTGCCCATCCCAATCAACAGACCCCGCTTTGAACATGGTCGGTCGAACACAAGGCCGCTTTCTCCGCCAGCGGTACGCCAGCCTCGCTTCCATCTTCGCTCCATCCAAGCCCTCCCGGCGAACACGACTACGCATTCCGCTCCGACCCAGCCGGTTAGCTCCGCATGAACACGACGATGATGCTGTTTCTCCGCTCCGACCCAGCCATGTACGTATGCGTGAGTAGGCGTCGAGACCCTGCCCTGAGAAAAGCGTGACGCGGTCAGATTTTCTTTCTTGCACCTCGCCACCGTGCGACGCACGTACATGCTACGGCACGCTTACTACTACGACGCGCGCCGCTTACATCTACGACGCGCGCGCTTCTCACATCGACCAAGATGTACGCACACGTCACGCCGAATGACAACGCCACGTACGCTTCAACCAGGTGGGTCCCGACTGTCAGGCACTTCCTTGCGTGCGATGATGTAGCTGGTGGGTCCCAGCAGTCAGGGGGGCGAATCGTTTTTTTCGGACGCACTTCCTTGCGTGCGAAGATGCAATTGGTGGGTCCCAGCAGACAGGGGGAAATGTTTTTTTCGCTAAATACGGTGACCCGTCCGGTGGGTCCCCTCTGTCAGGTGTTGGAATAATTATTTTGCGCGTAATAAGGAGGCACTTCCTTGCTGCGGTCGTGGACCCAGCTGTCAGCCTCTCCACATACAGTCCACGTCCGATGGAAATCGTTCCTTGACCACGTTGACCATGCCGCGCCGAGAGCACCAGGGCGGTGGACGATGGCGAGGCCTAGGAAGGGGACGACGGGGAGCCAGGAAAGAGCGGCAGTGGAAGCCCGCGCCGAGAGGAGTATGAGGGTTCACTGGTTCGGCTTCGGTGTGAGGTTGCCGCCGCAGGGCTCGCCAGCCGTGGGAATAGTAGGGCGGTGAGGCCTCCGCGGCAAAGACATCCGCCACGGGAGGCGTGGAGCATGCGGCACGATCGGGCGCTGCTTTGGGTGGTGGAGCAAGAAGACCAGAGGTTGAAGAAGCACTTCGCCGCTGGATGGACATCATACGGTCACCGGAGCTAGAATCGCTTATATTGACTAAGTTGGCAAAGCCTCCATCCCCGCCAACTTAGTAGGCCCATTAAGTCAGCCTCCCACCAAGGTGGGTCCCAGCTAGTGGGGGTATTCATTTTTTTGTGCGTAATAAGGAGGCACTTCCGGTGGGTCCGAGCTAACAGTAGGGGGAACATTTTTTTCGTGAAATACGGTGGCCCGTCGGGTGGGTCCCAGCAATGGGCAAACGCTTTTTTGCGAATATCGGTGGCCCGTCCGGTGGTCCTCGCTGTTAGGTGGAGGAATAATTTTTTCCGCATAATAAGGAGGCACTTCCTTGCGGCTGCCGTGGACCCAGCTGTCAGCCTCTCCACGTACAGTATTCTTTCGATGGAATTCGGTCGTTGACCACATTGACCATGCCGTGCCGAGAGCACCACGGCGGTGGACGACGACGAGGCCTAGGAAGGGGACGACGCAGAGCCGGGGAAGACGCGGTAGTGGATGCCCACGCGGAGAGGAGTACGAGGTTCACTGTTCGGCCTTTGCCGCCGCCGCAGAATAACAGGGGTGTGGGTGAGTGGAGTGGAGGGATGGCCTGGCCAGGTGGGAGTAGTATGGGGGCGGTGAGGCTCACAAGCAGACAAACGCCACGGAGGCAGGAGCAAAGCGGCACGACCGGGCGCTGCATTGGGCGGCTAGAGCAAGAAGACCAGAGGTTGAAGAAGCACTACAACCGCTGGATGGACATCGTACGGTCAGTCGAGCTAGAATCGTGCATATTGACTAAGTTGACAAAGCCCTTCGTCCCCGTCAACTTAGTAGGCCCACTATACTGGGTCCCAGCTAGCAGGAGGTATTCTTTTTTTTGGGCATAATAAGGAGGCACTTCCTTGCATGCGAAGATATAGCTGGTGGGTCCGAGCTGTCAGCGGCGGTAACATTTTTTTCACGAAATACAGAGGCCCTTTCGGTGGGTCCCAGATGTCAGGTGGAGGAATCATTATTTTGCGCGTAATAAGGAGGCATTTCCATGCGGGACCTAGCTGTCAGCCTCTCCACGTACAGTCCACTTCCAATTGATGTCGTTCATTGACCAGGTTGACCAGGCCGCGCCGAGAGCACCAAGGCAGTGAACGACGGCGAGGCCTAGGAAGGGAATGACACGGAGCCAGGGAATACTCGACAGTTATTTCCCACACGGAGGAGTACGAGGGTTTACTGGTTCGTCTGCCGTTGCCGGAGAATAATAGCATGTGTGGGACTGAGGGTGAGTAGAGGGATAGCTAGGCCAGCGATGGGAGTACGGTGGGGCGGTGAGGCACAAGGCAAGCCAAATGCATGAGGAGGAGGGAGCAGGTAGTCCCGCCTGCGCTTGTTTGAGTGGCTGGAGCAGGAAGAGCAGAGATTGAAGAAGCACGACGGCCGTTGGATTGACATCCAATATTATACAGGCCATCTGTGGAAAGCCTCAAATCTGTGGAAAACAACATACAGCCCATCGACCATTATTTCAAATAGTTTACATCCCATTTGCTAATTCTTACGGGTTTTTTTGGAGCCCGTATTCTTTTTGTTAGCATTACAGCCCATATTGTGGCCACGGTTAAAAAATTATACAAAATTTTGCATATGTCGGTGCGGTCTGAACTGTTTTTAGTCTCGAAATTTCGAGTCACATTCAGACTGATTTTAAAAATAAATGTATATCAATATAAAATCCAATAAATTGTCCACGATAAAAATCAATGCAATTTAAAATCTCAAATGAAAAAAGATATTTGAAACTAATTGCCGGTTTGATGTGTTTTAAAATGTACAACCCATTTCTCATTATCGATAGGCTATTTTCTCGCCAGCCGAATGAAGATCTCCTTGTTCAGCCCAACAGGCTTGATAAAGTGACTTACTTGACAAATCACAAAAAACTGGGCTAGCCATTTTCAAAAAAAAAAAAGACTATCGGGCTGGTATGTGGTAAACATAAAAGAAAAGATTGTCTAGACAGCGCGAGTGTTCCGCACACCCAGCTTGACACCCTCGCCTGCCTCAAAAACATATTATATAAATGCCACTCCAATTATGGCGATCCATAAAATGCCACGCAATTTCCAAACTTTAAAAATGCCACGCAATTTTGCAAACTTTGAAAATGCCACAACAGTTTGCAAACTTTGAAAACGCCACCCAGACTTCAAAAATGCCACTAGAAATGGCATGAAATGGCATTTTCAAAGTTTGGAAATTGCAGTGGCATTTCTGAGGCATTTATCAAATTAACCCAAAACAAAAATAACTATGCGAGCTGTCGGGTCCCTCGTGTCACCGCCACAGTAATTCTCTCGCTTATTGATTACGTTGACAATGGCATGGGACCCGATGTCGAAATCCACTAGGAGGAGCCATTTTTATTGGCTTGAAATAAGGAGGCACTTGCTTGCGTCATCGCCATGACCTTGGCGGTCCCTCACCGTCATCTTCTCCACGCATAATCATCTCCTGATTGTGTACGCCAACTTGCTAGGCCCACAAGTCAGCCTATAAACCCATGGAGGACAAATACAACCCATTTAAAAAATAACAGCCCATTCCATACGCTCAAACGGAAAGTTCAACATTCGAGCAAAGTAACAGTGTCCGATCCACATATAGAGTAATCGAACTTCCACGCTGACAACCATCATAGCCAAGTTAACTATCTACTCCCACTAGACAAGTACTAACTTACTCTTAGCTAACTAGACGATGCCGGCGGTACACGCTAAACGCCGCACCGGCGCCCGCGCCGCGGACTTGCCAGAGGTGCGATAGGGCGTGTTGCTCGCGCTGCTGGCCCTTTCCATGCCGTGTGGTCCTCAAGCTTGCTTCCAAGCGGAAACCCACTTGACGAGCTGGTAGTAAAATCGGTGTCGCGAACGCGCGCGTGCCCGACAGCCTCCGTGGTTATTTGTCGGGCGCCGCCTCCACGTAGTCGCCCAGCTTCGGGCGCTCGCTCGCGACTCAGAGCGCCGGTGCGCTGTTGCTCCATGTCCCGGGCGGCGCAAATCGGCGTTACGCTGCTCCTCCGCCAGCGGTCGCGCCCAACAACTCCTGCTCCTCCGCCATGCGGTCGCGCCCAACAACTCCTCGATCTGCGATTGCCATCTAAAGACAGATAGAATGCCTCCTCCTCCATTTGCCTTCCGTGAAAAACCAACACTAGTTCCGGCGGTGACCGCCCGTGTCGCTTACCGCGACGGGCGGGGGCATGGCGGACGTGGCGAGCGACGCCGGGCTGGTGGGGGCTTATGAGGATATGGCGAGTTGGGTCATGGTGGCACTGGAGAATGCCAGGAAATAGTACTTATAGGGGGAAGGTAGCGCGACGGTCATCGGAATTCAATGCATAATGGCTTAGCGCGCCAGCTTGCCGTGGAAAACTAGGGAAACTGAAATTATGATTGTGCCATCCCGTCCCCGCTCGGTCGCACGCCGCATGGCGGTCAAACGAGTGCACTCAATCATCTCCTCCTTGTCAATAATGATTTCACGGATTTAAAAGCCCGCAACAATTAAAGCGTATCTTTTTCGCATCGTTAGCTGCCTTAATTACGGCCGGCTGCATGCAGCACTCGTAATCGCCGCAGGCAAGACGCAAGCAGCATGCAACGAAGTCGCAGCCGAGGGCACGATGCAGCCACTTAAATCGCTGGAATTAATTAGGCTTAAACTTTGCATGCCGTTAATTATTGCCATGCCTTGGTCTTGCTGCTTTGCTCGGGACTAATAAACCCGGACGGAGGGAGTACCTTGGTTGGTGAGAGGTTTGAATTAAGCCCCGCAAACCGGAAAGGAGGTACTAGTACGCGTGCGTGATCCGCTATTTATTCGTGTAGGATCGAGTAGGTCGCTTTTGAATTGAGCCCTGCAAACCGGAAAGGAGGTAGTACGTATGTGATATGCTATTTATCCGTAGGATCGATAGTGTAGCTTGTCGGCTTCTTCAGAGGTAGGCATTTTTATCCGTAGGATCGATAGTGTAGCTTGTCGCTTTTCAGAGGTAGGCATTTTTATTCAAAAACTGCCACTTCGCATCTTGCGCCGCAAATAAAACTGCTAGGTGCGCATTTGTAGGCTAGCTAGTGATCGATCAAGAATTTGTAAACACCGAGCTAACAGAAATAAGTAATCATTAATGCATCTCAATGATTCACAGATCATATACAAATATGTAGCTCCAAAAGCAAAGATCAGCCACTTCGGATCTTGCGTCGCAACTAAAACTAACTAGTACGATTCCCATACATAAGATCAACATGTTAATGCATCTCAATGATTCACGATCATATACAAATATGTAGCTCCAAAAGCAAAGATCTAGAAAAACATCTGTTCTTCCTACTAACATGGATGCTTCTCTTGGCCAACATTCAAGATGCATCGAAGACAAATTTGTTTGTGAAGTCTACAATTCCTCTTGCAAACGTAAGTGGTTTCACCAATAGCTGGAACCATGAGAATGAACCACATGATGGAGGAACATCCACTACAATATGATTTGGTCTTCTCTCGATCACACCGCGAGACTATTTTCGAATACAAACTTTAACTTAGGAAAATGATGCCCATTGTATAATCAGACCAAAGCAATGAAGCACCAAGTGTTGGCCAAGAATAGTACAAGATTACTTTTCTGCAGTCCATGAAGTGACTATCCAATCTTTGTGTCTATTTTCAAATGGCAATCGCATGTAGTGACTATACTATTCTCTTGTGCAGTTCAACCAAAATTGCGGACACTTTGTTTGTTTGCCAATAGCAACAAAGCAGACATCTCTGCTCTGCACAAATATCAAGCAGCTAGTAAACATATACCACACCATGTTCGCAGTGATGGAAGAGGTGAAATCGATACAACCGAAATTGAGCATCCAATCATTGAATCATGTCCCGCACCTCCAATGTAGGTCCACCCCGCCAATAAATTCACATGCAAACCACTAGTATTACTATCTAATGACAAGACAAAAAGAGTAGCAAGATAGTAGCAAACCATGTACCTTCATAATGAACAGCTCATAGTGCCACCAATTGATATAAAGGTTTGGAAAAAACATGCTCCTAATGTTGAACCAGCTTGGACTTTTGTGCAGCTCCACTAAAATCGAGCATCCCTGCTTGCATAGATATTGAAAGTGTGATTACTATAAAAGTGGCACTAGTTGAAGCATAGACTCACAAATATAAGCATTCCAATTTCTTAATGGGAAAAGGTAGCAAGACTGTTTCTAACCACCTGCTTTGAAGGAATAAATAAAGCAACAACGGTGATGTCGAAGGCATACATAGTTTTTTTCTCAAAAACTGAGCCATTCCTGACCTTTCCTCTTCTTTTTAAGCAAATTTTGTGCAGTTCTACTAAAATAAAATGCCATCACCGCTTTGACAATTTAGTTACACTGCATAAAAGGAAATGACTTAACATTACATCATGATGTCGGGTATGTAGTAGACAGCATTAGAGACAAACATATGCACCTCCTCCGATAACATAATGAACATTAATTTAACAAAGGTGTGACTAGCTTTACCGGATAATTTGAGTGAACTCTACACCTCTGTTCCTTAATATAAGACATTTTCGCTGGTTCAATTTAAAGTACCCAAACGCCTAGTATTTAGAAAAACAGGTAGTAGTTTTCTTGAGCACATATCTGGAAAGCTTGCCACACTTTATTTATGTCCATACGCTAATGCAACACCATTCAAATACTACAAATATACACTAATCCAAAGGCTAGTGCAACAAGAGAGTAGTTAGTTTATTACAGTGGCAAAGACAATGGTTTTACCGAATGATTTCAATAAACTCTAGCATCGGAAGGTTTCTATAAGAATTAACAATACAAAATGTAAAGGTAACAAGTTTCAGATTGGTATACTAGTTGTGCATGAGCATTAAACCAAATACAAAAGTCTGAAGGTAACTAGCATTATTAACTAATGACAGTATAAAAAATTGCAAACCATGTACCTCCAAGGTAAATATCATTTCAACTCGGGGACCTTAAAAATTGCTGTCCCAATCTTGATAATCGATCAAACATAAAAACTTGATCTTTCCTCTTGATAATCAAGAGAACAGACGGAGGAGGAGGTGCCCACTCTTGACCTTTCCTCTTGTCTTCATAATTGTCTGTGGAGTTTAACCTAAATAAAATGACATCAACGCCTTGGCATTTTGGTGACACTGTACAAAAAAATTAACTTATCTCATGAAAGTGAGGTATGTAATCTATAAGCATTAACAATGCAAAAATCTGAAGGTAGTAACAAGTTTCATCGTTGGTATATCGGGTACTGTGCAACAAGATTAGAATGCCTTAGCTGAAAAATCTTTAATACATCCACAATCAACAGCTAACCCTGAAATGATCCAAAGGACATTAAATGGCACCGCTTAAATTTATCTGTGGCATTAGACTAAGAGCGCATTAGTTAAATGTGGCATCACTTTAGCAAGAGCATTGCTTGACTTGACTGGCTTTGCTATACTAACAGCAAAAAAAGTGGCAATAAGAGCATGGGAGGCCCATTCGACAAGGGGGCGACCAAGACGATGTACCTCCACGGACGCAGAGTGGTGAGGGAGGTATGGTTGCCCGAGCAACAAATATCCAGCAGCATATGTGGATTACGCCCCATTTTTGTTCTCTTTAGCCACCTTTTTCCTATGTGAGGACAACAAACCGATCGACCTGGTCATTCTCTATTGCATTGTCATGCCTTTCTACCCTTCTTCAACCAAGAGACACGAGACTCGCTCCTTAGCTACTGATTTTCCCTTTTCAACCTAGATGCGGTTCGATGCCTACTCTCTTGGACAAGATAGCTCTCCTTCCTTTCCTTATTCAACCTGCATATGCATTAGTCTGCATGAAGTAGGGTTTCCTTTAATAGTGCAAATTATGGTTTTCGCTTTGCGTGGCAAGCAGAGCAGAGGATAGCAAATTGGGAAGATGGTGGAGTGGAAAAGATCCACATGCAACGACATGCCGATGGGGCAATAGAACAAGGGTATGGTTCAAAAGAGGTAGCATACCCGAGGGTCGGCGGAAGTGGCTTCGCTCGTGGTCGCCGCCCTCCGCACACACCACGACAGCGATCCTCCTGCGGGCGCTTAGGTCCGAGAGGACGGCCTTGTTGTCGCAAGCGTGACTCGCCGCCGACGACGAAAAGGCCAACGCTGCACGCCCTTTTCTTCCCGGCGGATCTGTGACCACCGTGAGGAGGGAGAGAGGGCCGCCTTTTTAGATCTCGAGAGAGGGTGGTAGTGTGAGAAGCAAGGGGCAGCCCTTGGCAAGAAAGCGCCAAGCTCCACCTATATATCTTCTTTATACTACTAGTATCGGAGGTGGAGTAGTGGTAGAGTAGTTTATATTTTCTCTCGCAGATAGCATCAGCTTAGTCGTGCTTCAAAACTGAACGGCGCGCCATTAAAAAAATAAAGGTCGATAACTAGTGCGGCACCTCGGCCAACGCGCCAGATCGCATTTTGCACGAAATTACACACCATGTCTCGCTGACATGTGGTCCAAATCCACATATCGCTGAGACGACGGCAGTAGTAGGAGTATTTCGAACCGACGTAGGCCGGGCGCTTCTTCGTGAACTGTGGCAACCGGCAACCGCCCACCGACTCTTCGCTTTTCCTCTCGATTTGGAATCTGTCGACGCTTCTTCCTCTCCTCCTCCATTTTCCTTCAGCCCTTCACCCTTTCTTCTCGCCATTGTTCGATCGTTTTCCATGGAGGAACAGGACGGAAACGACCTCGTTATTCTTGCCCCGATCCGAAAGATGACGTGGTGGAGGAACTCATTGATCGGTGCGACGCCATCACCTCGGCTAGCATGGCAGGTTCGCTCAAGCCCATTCTCGACTCAACTAATAACATCATTACAAGGAACCCAAGAGTCAAGGAGCGGTTTGATCTCCCTATCTTCTTCGCCGGACCACGATGATCGGCGCCACACGACGGAGGCCTCGCCTCGCAAGTTGATGCCGCTTGATAATGATACGTATGATGTTAAGATGCCATCGCTGAGGGCAAGGCTTGGGCAAAGCAAATGGAGATTGGGTTGTTTACATTGGGTCCAATCTGCGAGTGGGAACTTGTGAATGTGTACACTCGTGACCGGGTTCCACTTCCAAAAATCTCAGCAGACGCCCAGAGGTTGAGCACACCGGTATTGTACGCACGCTCAAATACAATCATGGTGACTGTCTTCTACGGAAGATAGCAATTTCTTGAGTCCCCAACCGCTTGGAATTACAACAACTATGAAGTTGTTGCTATCTTCGCAAGCTTGTTGCCGCCGTTAGTGGTTTGACCGGATGGATATTGCTCAAAAATCAGTTTATGTACACGGATGAGTACTCGTGATGCAATTCAACACGAGGGCCTTGTGTTTGCTGCCACCACTGTGGCAATGCTTTTTGCATGGCATCCTCGTTGTTTCGCACGCTTGTCTTCCACCGTAATTATAATTGTTTCATCCACATGCATGCTTCTTGTGTTTCCAAGGTCCCGTGAACATTCCACCACCTATACTTGAAGATTTTTATAACCAAGGGGAGATGATGATGGTGATGATCACGAGCATGAGGACGAGCAGCGCCTATATACTATTTGGCTACCGCAACTAATTCTGATGGATCACCTCTTCTCGTGTGTATACAGCCCATCGATGATGTTATTGCTAAGGAAGCAGTGTAGTCTCCCATGGTCGCACTCTCCGACCTATTCCAACACCCGCTGCATGGTATTCGGATGGATACTAGTGTGCTAGCGCCAACTCCTTCTCCCCGGTACAGAATTGATAGTCTTGGAGAAAACTCGCCTTCCTTGGACAAAACTATCCAATGATGGTGAAAGGCGATCCAACTGCTGTTGACACAACGTTACTACCATTTATGAGAAGCAACTGTGTTTATACCTCGGACATTTGGGTGGTTCCTCACCGGTATCGATATAGTAGGCCGCTTCACTGGATGATCAGTCCCCGTTGGTCTCCAGATCGACAATGGATGGCCCATCCCGAGAATCACTTGTGGTTCAAAGCAAGTGTTTCCAACGCCGAGGAATGGTTGAGTTGAAGTTCATTTCATTGCTTGTTATTTGTTGTGTGGTGAAAACTTTAGTATTTATAATGTATCCTCGTTGTCGATGTGGGTTGATGACCTGTTGTATGTAATAAAATGATATGCCTGTGATAAACTTACTAAATTTATGAATGGCTTTCGAGTTGCTTCTGTGAGTGAGTGGTGCGACGAGGCAAAAAAATATTTTTTGAATACATAATTGTACGTGCATTGCAACAGGTTATCGGATGGGGGCCAATCAACAATAGTAGTACACTATTTGTACTAGCTTCACATGCTTTATGCTGTCGTATGGGTGTTTTTACTATAGCCATACTGTACTACGTAACCAGCACCTCGAATCCTCGATACTAGTAGTACTATATAGTAGTACTAACTAGTAGGAGTAGTAGGGTGGCATGGGCCAGAACAAGCATTCACGTCCAGGAGTACGGCACACGCCACCAGCACGACTTCCATCCGACATCATATTTCTTGGAGTCCGTATAGAGCAATCTCTTCAACCTCATCGCTTTCTCTAACTCAGCCATCGCCGGGCGGGTGAGGTGGGGTTTGCCGATAGTCGGTTTCCTTAACCGCGGTCCCACTTGTAAGGCCAACTCCAACGCACGACCCCAAACGGACCTCCATTTTGCATGAACTCCAACGATAATTTTGACTAGAAAAGCAAGACCAAAGAAAACAAGAACCACAAGAATACATTTTACTACTCCCGTAAGTTGGATTAGTGCCTTCTCGATGCATTCATTGTTGATCTATGGAGGCTCGATCTTGCGGCTTCTTTCTTCTTCGAGTGTAAAGAAGTAGACGTTGCTTCCTCGCATCTAGTCTCATGTCTAGCCTCTATTCTAGTACTCCTCCGTCCGCTTTTCTCTCAAGGCCTAAGCAGCAACACGCATACCAAGTAGGAGTATCAACAAGTGCACTAATCTCATCTATAGCCTCTGTATAGCTAAAAGTGATAGAACATCTACTAAATTGCGCCTATCAATATATGGATGTACTCTTCTTCCCAATACAAAAACTTGCATCCATTCTACTCCTCCGCTGCACAATACATGCCTTCTATTTGTCAAAATATATATGTATCTAGACATGTTTTAGTATACAGGTACATCCATTTTTGGACAAATGGAAGTCAAGTATTTTGGAACGGAAGGAGTACACAATAAAAATTTTAAGTTAGCACAACTAGTCTAATCCGAGAGCACAACCAAGATTTGGTCGGGTTCTTCCTCCTTTGCCGACACGGGGACATCCAAAGATCCAGTCGTGTCATGAAAGAAAATAGAGTAGTAGTTGATAAGTTGAAGCCACGAGATGTGCATCTTGGGTTAAACAGAAATAGAATCTTACTACTCTTGAGTAACTCCAAAAGCGCCACCAAGATCTTTCTTGATTTGTTTTTCATCACCAAAGACGCCGAGGTGAAAGATGTGCAGGTTCAGGGGTCCGCTTATGCTTCAACCGACATGTGGGACCGCATGTGAGCAACAGACGATGGGCTCCGCGCCATCCGATGGCTGGCTGAGAAGAGAGATAGAGGAGTGCTGAGCACGGACTGCAGGAAATTTGTTCTACGACACCTCGATATAGGCTCGATATAGTGGGGTGGCATGGGCCATAACTAGCATTCACGTCTAGCAGTACGGCACACGCCACCCACACGAGTCCCATCCGACACCAATTTTCTTGGAGTCCGTGCTACAGCCATCTCTTCTCCCTCCTGTTTTTCTCAGCCATCGCGCGTGGGCGGGTGGGGTTTGCCGATAGTCGGTTTGCTCAACTACGGTCCCACTTGTAAGTGAAAATGCAACACCGCACGCATTCCCGCTTGAGCGGCGTGCCGGACCAACCGTGTGGGGGTGCGACGCGAACACGGCAGGCTTTTCCTTTTGAACTCGTGAATTTGTAAAATTTGGTTCGCTCCATGGCGCGATCGATAGATAGAAAATAACGATTTTGCCTAGAGTAATGAGAAGTTTGGTTCGCGCCGCTCATGCATGGAGTACGTACGAAAATTATGAAGTTGATGCGAAAGGTAAGATAATTACTGTAGTATCATATACTACTACATGGATTTGACGGAAAGATAAAAATACATACGGATCCATCAACGACATCCTCACGCCCTAGTGCGCCGGTCACCAACCGACGTGTGAGGAGCAGCGCATTGGCGCGAGCTCAACGTGCTTCCGAACAAGGCGCCCAAGGTTGCCTCGCGGTCCAAGAAGGCCAGCGCCCTATCGCCCTCCTCTTGCATGCACGTAGACGGGTGATTATGTCCATGGTGTCTTGCTGCGCAGCGCCAGCCGCGAAGCGCCGACCTCAAGGTGGACATTCTCCGCGCGACGGCGGGCGTCGCAGGGCCACCAAGGTCAAGAGGTTGTCACCATAGTGGCCGCTGAGGGTGGCGGCATCGCAGAGCTCGGGCGCCGTCGGTGAAGGCTTACGCCAAAGTCGCCCGCGAGCTTCTTGACGACGGTGAACTTGTCGAGGAAACCGACGAGGACCTCGTCGAACAAGGAGACAAGTTGTCGTCTGCGCCCCTCGCCCGCCGCCCTCAAGCAATACTACCTGGAGACGCTCGTTGCCGGGCCGCAGCCGGCGTCGTGGACCATCTGGCACAGCCGGCCGATGCTCGCGCCATCGCCTCCATGGGTCTAGCTTAGCTTCTACTAGTCAACTGATCTTGCGATTCGAGTGATCACTTGCCCTTGGTTAGCGTATGAGGTGCGTAGGATTTCGCATTACTCGGGCCCTTCTATCGACTCCGCCTTTGGTTGTATGATAGGTGGGCCAGCCACCCCGGCCCACGTGTCATTCACCCAAAGGCGCTTGTCGAAGTCAATGAAGTTGCGCTTCCGCGCGTTTGGCAAGATAGTCATCTCACCGACCTCTAGTTGGGGCCAAACGAGAGAAGTTTGATGTTTATCGGTTTATTGGTCCCTTTGCATTTTGGCGCCAAGTTTTGACCTTTGATTTAACTAATAAAATGTTAATGCATGTAAACAAAATGTTGTGTAAGTCACATTACTAAAACCAAATAATCCCAAAACACTTAGGCACGGTGCATTAACTCCTCCTTGTTTCTTATTTCGTGACATATCAACCAATGAGAGATGTGGGTCGCATGCTTTCAATGACTTGAGACTACCAAACATGACATGCAAGTGTTTAGTTCATTGCATGTAATCCTATTAAGACTCTAGTTAGCAAGAAAACATTAAGTTCTCTCACCGATAGGAATAAAACACCATGTATTTATTTAGAGAGGAGTAGTACATTTTTGTGACATGCATTACTAGATATTGCTAGTCAAATACTAAAATCCAGATGGACGTGGTAGTACTCCTAAATCCAGACGGTGGTGCTACTAGTACTAGTAGTAGTACTACCAATGTAGTACTCTAGGAGTACTAGCATTGTACTACCCGCTGGTCAAATTATTACGCTGCTCCTCACAAAGGAAGTGACAAGACCTCACCGGAGATGACACTGAGTATAGGCGCCTGTTCGCATACCATAGTCAGCCTCACCGTCATAAATACTATCATGGCTGTAGAGCTAGCCTGCTTACAACTAGCCCTGTTCGACATAATTTCCAGCATGTAGATGCCCGTGCATTGCACGGAACACCAAGATTGGGGTGGATCGCTCCGCAGCGCCATCGCACCAGATTTTTCCACGGCCTTCTAGATGTGGTGGGGAGGAGATAAGGCTGATTGTGAGAGACAAGGAGTTGTTTGTAAATAGGGAACAAGTGCGGCATCTTTTGCAAAATGGAGAAGCTTGGTTTGTATGCGCCGATCTAGATCCGACGGCTATTGGTGAAAGATGGGAGGCACAACATCATCACCAACTCAGACCTGTTTGATTCGCAGGATTTTGAAAACGCAGGAATAGGACACGGCAATATTACAAGTTTCAAACTGATATTACAAATGTTAGGAGTAATGCTGCACCTAGGAAGAGGGAATTACTAGGAAGTTCACGTAAGAACTTTTGTTACTTTAGGTGGATGCAGCTTATCGCACAAACTAAAATCCACCGCCTCGACAAGTCACTAATGGGCAAATAAGTTTTCGAGTCTCCGCCACTTGATGTTTCAAAACAAATTCAGCTTCTGGAGACTTTGTCATTTAGGCTTAGACGCTATGTGATCAGCACGCCATTCATTGTTGCGCCAGAGAACGCCAAACCTCATTACCTTGAGCACACTTGCCTCCGTAACAAAGAACTCCGCCAATTTAATCTCAGATGTGCTGCCTCGGTAGTCGATCAAATCAATTTCTGTAAGATGGAGATCAAGGCATTCGATGAGATTGTTATAGTGCAGCACATTTTTCACTTTCGGTCTTTTTTATCCAAAAAGAAGAGAATATATTAGAGCAGCTGGCTGCATAAGATTGTCGTGTCATCAAGAGGTACCAATATCATTCGCCATACGATAGGGTTGGCTGGCTAGTGATATTTTTTCACTCTCTCTCTCTCTCTCTCTCTCTCTCTCTGTTTCCTCTCATTTAACTAGGAGCACGTGAAGAGCTTGGGCATTTGTTGCCTTCCACTATGTGGCCGATGCCATATTTCGCAAAAGTATGCCACATAATACGATCGATGTCAAATCAAAGATTTTGGCACCGCCTCGCGATGTGAGAGAGTTGGCACCGCTATGCACACAGCACTCCACATGTATAAACAAATCAATCAAACCAACTACACCAGCCTCTCACTCTCCCAAACAAGTGTTTTTATTGCCTCAGTCCTCTCTCTCCCACGCAGTGTTTTTTCATTGCGTGAGTTAATTTGGCACCGAGCAAAGTAGGTGCTCCAGATTGGGGCACCAGTGAGCAATGGAGGGCATCGATGCCAAATGCATCACAAGTGAATTTGGCACATGTTTTGGCCTACATAGCTCACTTTTTAGATTCCTCCGTCCCAAAATTCTTGTCTTAAATTTGTCTAAATACGGATGTATCTAGTTACATTTTAGTGTTAGATACATCCGTATTCAAACAAATGTAAGACAAGAATTTTGGGACGGAGGAATACTACTCAGATTTAGTATAAAATTTTGACCATAGATTTACCTAAGAAAATGCCAATGCATGTCACTAAAATTACACCATTTGAAATTATGTTCAAATACTAATCCAACGATATAGTTCTTAGTGACATGCATTAACATTTTGTCGCTAAATCTATGGTCAAATTTTGATACTACAAAATTGGAAGAGTAAACCAGACGGAGGTAGTACTTGCCCTTAGGGTAACCATAGAGTTACCGGAGTAGTCTAAGTTACTTTCCACTATGACTAGCCTAGGCTACTATAGTAGTACAAGCATAAAAATGATGCAGTGATCACGTGAGAAAAAATACTAAAAACATTTCTTTCGTGCAAAGGCGAGATGTAGTTTTGAACACTACACTTGTCATCGTAATTTGGGAAAATTACGAAAAAATTGAGCTACTTGTGATTACCGCTTACTAATAGGAAAGAAGTTTCACCTCGATGAGTAGCTTCTCCGCATGGAAAGCATGTAAGGAATCCAACAACTTGATCCAGATTAAATGATAGATTTTAGTGCTAAGATCTTCACCGTGCGCATGGACCTGGTCAAGCTTGTGGGAATCATTTTCGAAGACGGTCAGAATACATCAAGAAGAAATTTAAAATGTGAATTTCAAGAAGACGGAGAAGAAGATGAGTGATGTACCTGAACGATTACGGATCCAATAAAGAGTTTGGAGAATTTGGCAGACGAGTACACCAACGCTGTCAATTTCAGCGCATCAATGGCCTTGATTTTTGTTGGACCTTCTAGATCCGGTACAAGCAATCTCTCAAGGAAAGGCGCATTCTCAATGACCATAACGTGGAACAGCTTGAGTGATCTCTTCCCAATTGATGTCTTGTTGCGGGGCCAGCAAGACACATAAATCCATCGGAGATTCGCCGAGGCGATGTGGAGGCTAATGAACCCGTGGATCTGCTCAAGACGAAGGTACTGAGCGCAAGACAGCTGCGGAGCAGGTGCTCCATAGCCTTCTTCGAGATGACAACGTCAAGAGGTCGAGCTGCTTGAGTTGAGGGAGAAGAAGGGCGGGCGCGCATTAACTGGGAAGATAGCAGAGCTGAAGTCGCGCGCGCGCAGCTGCTGGCGTGAGGCGGAGCGCGGACGGCGGCAGAGAGCGACATCGCCCAGCTTCAAAGCTGAGCTCCTCGAGCTGATCTAGGGCGGGGATAAGAACCACTCGTCGAACTTGGGTTGGACCTTGCAGTTGGTACCGAACATGCGGATGTCAAGGCGCTGGCTGGCCCAGGTGCGGCGAAAGGATCTTGGAGATCGCGCCATGCGCTTGCAATCCCCGCCGCAGAGGCAGCTGTCGACGGTGAGGTTGAGGGGACGAGCGCCAGAGGGGCGCCACCGCCGGGAGAGCAGGGCGGTCCGCACGGCAGATTTGGTGGGAGGAGGCCGATGATGACGAGCAGCATGTCGCCGGGAGGCTGCCGATGAAGTCTGTGCTCGCCGGATGCGGTTTTGGCTCGAGCGGCCTCCGCTTGTTGGCTGCCTCGCCATTCATCTCAACCGGCGGCGACGCCGGTGTACACGCAGCCGTGTGTGTTGTGTGCTGGTGTGCGCGAAAAGGCCCTTCTCAGGCATGCCGCCGCAGTGGTGAATTGTGCGCGAAAGGCCCCTTCGCGCGCAAGAAGTTTGTCCTCACGCGCCTCAATTTATTAGCATGCGGGTGCTACCCGAGTGGTTTCAACTTTGTTTACTTCACCGCGGTCGATGGGCCTCTAGTTTACTTATTTTCACCCACCGCCACATGGGCCAGCACACCAAGATACGTAACACGAGCTGACAACGCAGCATGTGGATTGGTTGACCGTCAACTAAACAATATATGAGCTATACGCTGACACAGGAGCGATAATCCGCCGGTATAGAGAGTTCGAGGAGAGGGAGGCCCGTGAGAGATAAAGAGAGAGAGAGAAAGAGCTACTCCTCCGCTCGATAATGTAGTTACAACATTTTTTAAGTCAAACTTTTGAAACTTTGACCAAGTTTATAAAGAAATTACTTATATCGGCAATACCAAAGATAAATGATAGTATGAAGTAAGTACATGTTGTGATGAATCTAATGATCGCTCCAGATGTAAATGTTTTTCTCCACATATACCTAGTCAAACTTTTTGAGGTTTGACTTTTCAAAACATCCATATGCTTATGGACGGACAGAGTCCCCTAGAGAGAGAGAGAGAGAGAGAGAGAGAGAGAGAGAGAGAGAGAGAGAGAGAAGAGTGTAAGTGTGTGTGTGAAAGAGACATGGACAACACACGATAAAAGTGGAGAAAAGCGCATGTGTCTTATGCAAACATATCACACATGCATCTTCGACAACGGAGGCAAGGTGAGGAGATAGTGTGTGGTTGTTTGGAACCGAGAGAGAAGACCCCTAGCACGTGGCCAACAGGGGTCTGACAAGCAAGGGAGAGAGGTCGAGAGAGACGTACGGAGAAAATGCGACATGGGGAGGAGAGAGTGTATGTTTGTCATAGAGAGATCCCCGAGATCGTGGATGGGACTACATGGGTGGGAGATCGAGGACAAGGTGTGTGCTGATAGAAGATGCCCCGAGAGATATCGAGATAGACGATGGATGGAAGGAGACAATACGTGTGTTCCTCGATGGCTAGTAAGAGATAATCATACTTAGGAGGGGGGAGTGCTTGCGCCTATGGCTCTGTTTGGATACTCTAACTCGCTTAGAGGTTAGAGTTAGATTCTAACCTGAACTAACTCTAAGTAAAGAGGTGTTTGGATGGCAGGGTTAGATGGAGCGGATACGGCGAGGCACCTTCACGGGCGGTAGAGGGAGGGAGGGAGAGGACGAGAAGCTTCGAGGAAGTGGGAGGATCTGCATGGGAGAGCGAGAGAAAAAGTGTTTATTAGTGGTCCCGAGAAGAACTAACCCAAATAAGCACCTCTTGGATGGGTTAGTTTTTTGGATGGGTTAGATGCATCTAACCTAAACTAACCCTCCTGTTTGATCTTTTGGGTTAGTTGACTCCAAACTAACCCAAACTAACTCTAACCCATGGATCCAAACAGAGCCTATGATGGAGTGAGGGATTATGGTACTTAGGGGGGCGTGTCACATGGAGAGAGAACAAGGGCGAGAGTGTTGATGGGTCTATATGTATAGCGAAAGCAGACATGTGTATGTGTGAACCAGGGAGATATAAGGTCTGCTTGGCTTATGCTGTGAGCATCTTTTATGCGTGGCCTCGGGTTGTGGCTGGATTTCATGCACGCTTGTTTGGTTGCTACCCTGTGAAAAAGAAAGCCCGCCTGGCTGGGTTCCTTGCACTTTAATTAGCCTGGCTGAACTCCGACATCGCAAGTAGCCCGCCCAAGCGATCGATTTCAACGCCTGGCCGTGCTCGGTCATGCGGCCACGAGGCTAACAAAGAACATGGATGGATATTAGCATTAAATAATTGATGCATGGATTGATTGATGGGACGTTGATGCTTTGCTCGCCTGCATGAACCAAACGCTTCAAGACTACACAAGCCTGCCAGCAGAAATATTTTACATCTCACGCCCACACCAGCAAGACCGCCATCAAGGCATGAGGGTCAGTCACGAACCAAACTGACCAATAAAGTTTGAGAGAGATTGAGGAGCCCCGATAAGGCTGAGGGTGCGCCGATAGCTGAGAGGGGAAAGAGATATTCCATCCGCCGATAATGCAAAGGTATGTAAATTTTTAGAAGTCAAACTTTGGAAACTTTGATCAGGTTTACGCAAATGTTATTTATATCTACAATACCAAAGATACATCATACAAAACTACATCTCATGGTGAATCTAATGGTATATGTTTGCCGACTAGATGTAATTCTTTTTCTCCACGACATGGTCAAACTTTGTGATGTTTGACTTTTCAATAAATCTATGTGCTATGGACGGAGGTGAGTGCCTCAATGAGACAGATCAAGTGCGTGAAGGAGAATGAGTAAGTGTGCAAAAGAGTATGTGTGAAAGAGAAAGTGACAACAAACGATAAATTAGAGAGAGAGTGTTTTTTTCGCTTTATGCTAACATATCACGATGCATCTCCGAGATGGAAAAGCGAGGCAGGAGATACACGAAGATAGCTAGTGTGTGATTGTTTGCAACGGAGAGAGACACCTCTGTAGCACATGTCCAATAGAGGTCCGGCCAACAAGGAAAAAAGGTCGAGAGGGACACATGGATGGCATGGACGCATGGGGAGGGAGAGAGTGTGTTTAGGATAGAGAGATCCCCGAGATCGTGAGGGGACTATATGGGTGGGAGATCGAGGAGTGCGCGCGATAGAAAGATGCCCCGAGAGAAATCGAGATAGACCATGCACATGTTTGTGATGGAGACTAAGATTAGCTAGTCATATACATATAGGGGACTGCAGTGCCTACAATTGAGTGAGAGACCATCATACTTGGCTAGCTGGGCATGAGATGTGTGTGTGGAGATGAGATGGAGAGAGATAGAGTTTTAGATGGGCCTATCAAGTGCGTGAGTGAGATATGCATGTGTATGTGTGACCTGTGGATGGAGAGTTTGAGAGAGGGGGAAGAGCCCGAGACGACATAGTGGTGCGTGAGAGAGTTACGGGCAAAGAGCCAAGGAATTTGTGTGCATACGATGAGTGCACCCAAGATATCTAGCTTGGACTAGCTAGAGTATCATACATAGTGTGTAGAGAGACCTATAGATGGTGTATATATGAATGCGACTAGAAAGACCCCCCCACACACACACACAGAGAGAGAGAGAGAGAGAGAGAGGACCAACCAAGGTTTTTGTGTCGGATGCGCATGGCTGTAATTGAAGATTGTCGAGAGAGAGAGAGAGAGAGAGAGAGAGAGAGAGAGAGAACAGGAGTCCGGGAGAGGGGAGGTCGCTTTTATGCATCAAAGACTGATATAAACTTGCATTCAAATATTTAAATTGGAGACCATGTTGTCTCGTAATCCACACATGAACGGATATATGCGATATCAAACAAGTTCATTAATTTGACTTTCAACATGTTCATGGAGTACTATAATACTGCATAAACATGCTACTCGATTGAGGTGTTCAATTTTGGATTTAGTTCACTATTTTGACCCATCGAACGAGCTAGTTCATTGAATCGAGATATTTCATTTTGGGTTTGATTCGCTTTTGAGTGGGTCAACTATTTGTCATATAGTAAATCGCTAGCAACGAGCATGTAAAAACACATTACTCCCGAGCATCATCTCTCCATCTAAAAAGAAGTGGCAAGCTAATATTTCAAAATTTGATTCAATCGACTTGGTAAGGTAGACGGGATGCTCGTTTCTCCCAAAATTTGAACGAACTGTTAAACATCCTCTCTCGCCGTGGAATTCGCCCGAGCAAATAAATGGGAGACGCGAAATTACCGCCCTATGTGGGACACACATCAATTGGCCTGCTGTACATCGAGGGTAGGTTCAGAATTTCATCCAAGCGCCTTTCTCCTCGGCCAAATGACATGTGCCGAATAATTCATAAACCATGGTCGGCAAAACACGCCTCCTCGCCTCAAATAGCTCATACCCACTATTTCAAAACACGCCTCGCCTCAAATCGCCAGCGCCCACTATAGTTCAAAACACGCCTCGCCTCAAATCGCCTCCGCCCCACTATTTGGGGAGAAGCAAAGTTACTCTACTATCCCCGACCTCAAGACACGTACTCCAAGCCGAGAAGCCTATAGGCAAGGGTAGAATCAGAATTCCCCTCACATTTCGCATAAATGCGCCCCTAAGACATGGTTCCACTCCTCCCAATCCCCCCGCCCGCCCCTATTCATACCTCGTGGGCGCCAAATCACCTTCTCCCCGGAAGCTCCTTCTCCCGAGCCGCGAAACCTCAGCCCCACCTCCATGGCGCCCCACCGCACCAATTTCACAGCCGCCCTCCTCCCTAATGCCGAGACGCTGTCCAATTGCCGCCGCAGCATCGGGCCGTGTGCCTCTTACTCGCGTGCTGGTGCTGCTCGACGACGGCCGCATGAACTGCATCGAGCCGATTCACCTCGCCGTTGTTCACGGCGCCGAGCGGCTCCAACTTCGATCCGCCCAGAGTCCTCGGGCCGCTTCCAGTAGCCGCCGATCCGTCGCGACATCGCTTTTCCCGCCGCGGTCACCACCGCAACCGCCGCCGCCTCACCGACTCGGCAGATGGACCTGCCTACTTCACCATGCCGCCAGATAGGTCGCACCTCATCTCAAATCACTTTATTTAGGCGCCGCTTGTCTGAATTTTTATTCGGGCCAATCGATTCTAATGGGAAGCAGCACCGAGGCGGCGGAGCTCCTAGGCTGCCGGCTGGCTGGTGTCTAACGAAGGGTGCGGGCCGCAAGTTCGCCGGGAAGCAGCGCTTAGATGGCTATCTTTAGAGTTGTGGGTTGAAGGTACCGCCGCCACCGGATCTGGATGACGGGAGTCTTTGTGGATTGGCCTGGGCGGCGCAACCACGGCAAAGGCGGTGGGGCGGGAGCGGGTTTTGACGGGCCACGGACGGAGGAGGCAGGCTGCTCGCCGCTGGTCGCCGCTCTTCGGGAAGATTCCAACAGTGTCACCGGAGGCACAAGACGGCCATCAAGCCATCCGCGAGATCGGATAAAGACTAAAATAAAATAAAATCGTGTGACCCCAATTTAGTCTTCACCAATGACGGTGACCACTCGCATTTTGCTGTTGATCTCTTAGTGTATTTCTTCGATCAAAGAGATATGTCGTTTTAACTTTATGTGTTATCTGCATCTTCGCACACACCGCCTTCCGACTCACCGCAGCTGCTCCAACAAGGGAAGCATACACCGTAAGGGAGCTACAGTCCCCACTCAACAGCTTCCTCGTGATCGAATGCGCTGTTCGACATGGACAGCCACAACAACCGCAGGCCATCGACAAGTCAAGACATGATGCTCACTCCTATGGATGGCAGCCAGATAGGTTGTACCTCATCTTACTTGTGTGCAACATTTATGGCTTTGTTATTCATCTAAGCACGGAAAATAGATCATCACATTTCACCAGATATTCATGCTGATCTCTTACGGTCTTGTTCAGAGTTCACGTTGTTCCATAGTTCAGCTAAGATACTTGTTCTTTAGGTAACGTTGTTCCATAGTTATCATCCATCAGCCAATGCTATCCCACAGTGCTGGTGATTATAGTATTATACCACTTCTAGTATTACCTATGTTGTTCTTTAATACTTTTGTGTGCCATCTAGTTAATCTCGAGTACAAACGATACATATTCTCGTAGCTTTCATCTGTGTTCTCCTTTAGTTTATGAGACCTGTTGCTGCTAGTTAACCCCAGTCCTACTATTTATGTCGCTCCTACAGTGCACTCATTTACATAAATCTAACTACTAGTTGTCTTCCATGCATGTCGATATAATTGCACACACCGATATATCCACAAGAACCTCACGGAGCAATGTAAAGGCCAATAAACTTGATGTCAATGATACCCAATATGATGGAACATGTAAAGGCGTTCTTCGTAAGACTTGCGTAAAGATGATGAATCCTCTTCACCCCACAAGGTCCTTGCTCTAACTTGGCCTCGTGATATGGGTACAACATGCATATAATGTCCCGGAGTGTATCTACTCGCTGTAATGCCATGTGCTTAGCATGCTGATCATGCATGTAAATATGTCATGCCTTCCTGCTTTTCAAGACTCTATTCCATTCATGATAACATGTTTTCAAATTCAAGCATCACTATTCTACTCTATCGCAATGCCATCTCGCTTAATTTGGACATCATGCTTCAATATCTTATGCATTGTTATTCATCAAGATGTACTTCATCCGTCTGCCATACCATGTTTTTTTACATTGAAGTGTTGTTCTAGTGCTCGCTGTAATGCCATCTTATTTTCCCAATCATACACGTATGTTGCCTTAGTTATTTCTGTATGTATTCCGCTAGCATATAGTTTTACATTCAACTAGTTTTTTTTGCTGTGTTGTCCTGTCAGATCCCTAGCTCTTACACCATACCCTCCGTCCGGATTACATGTTGTCGAAATGGATAAAAAGGATGTATCTAGAACTGAATACGCCTAGACCCATCCATTTTTTCCGGATGGAGGGAATACATGTCAATATGTCATGCCTTTCTATTCTTCAAGACTTATTCCATCTCTCATCTGTCGCATGTTTTATAATTAAAGCACCATTCTTCTATACAAGGCATGCAAGGGGAAGACGACTATGTTAGAATCAAGGGTTACAAACAAGGCCTTTGCAAAAGATCCAAACGCCAGAGATAATAAACCAACTCCAGCTTTTTATAGATACCGCCCAAAGACAGAGAAACCCAACTCCTACCGATAATAAGCAGATTCCAAAGCACAAAGAACTAGTCCGCCCAATGAGCAAAAATATGTCAACTCAATTCTAAGAAGCGTGCAGCGTATCCTTGCATCATGAAATTTTATAGCATGCTGATCATATTTTCTACATGTTTCTTACCCATCTCTTTAGAAAATAAGCTTATCAGATAGAAGAATTTCTGCAATGGTATCGCTTATGAGGAAAGATTCTTGCAGGAATTCTCTCGTGCTCCAATGTAGATGTAAGTACCTGTTGTATATCACTATATTTTTACATCAGCATGTATTTTGTTAATCGGCGTGAATCCAACCTTTATCTGATCTAAATTTAGTTGTAGCAAAATGTATGATTAAAGGCCACAATGTTGATTTTTGTAAGGAAAACTGCCTCGGTAGTTTTGCATCCCGAGCTGCATGAGTGTACTATCTCATATCAAGGGTTTGAATACTTTGGTTCTGCAAAGGGTTTTTCAGTGTTTTTTACTGTGTTGTCCTGTCAGATCCCTAGCTCTTACATCATACTCCTCCGTCCGGATTAAATGTCGCAGAAATGGATAAAACCGATGTATCTAGAACTGAAATACGCCTAGACCCGCCCATTTATTTCCGGATGGAGGGAATACATGTCAATATGTCATGCCTTTCATTCTTCAAGATCTATTCCATCTCTCGCTGTAGCATGTTTTATAACTGAATCACCATTCTTCTATATAAGGCATGCAAGGGGAAGACGGCTGTTAGAATCAAGGGTTACAAACCAGGTCTTTGCAAAAGATCCAAACGCCAGAGATAATAAACCAACTCCATTTTTCATAGATACCGCTCCAAAGACAGAGAAACCCAACTCCCATCGATAATAAGCAGATTCCAGGGCAAAGAACTAGTCCGCCCACCAAAGAAAAGAATGTCAACTCCATTCTAAGAAGCGTGCGTATCCTCGCATCATGAAATTTTATAGCATTCTGATCATATTTTCTACATGTTTCTTACCCATCTCTTTTAGAAAATAAGGTTAAACGATAGAAGACTTCTCCATTGGGATCAGATTCGAGGAAAATATCTTATGGAATTCTCTGGCTCCAATGCTGATGTAAGTACTGTTGTATATCACTATATTTTTACATCAACATGTATTTTGTTAATCGGCGTGAATCTAACCTTTATCTGATCTAAAATTAGTTGTAGCAAAATGTTAAAGGCGCCAATGTTGATTTTTGTAAGGAAAACTGCCCGGTAGTTTTGCATATCGAGCTGCATGAATGTACTATCTCATATCACGCACATTACTGAATTGTAGTGCTTCTCTCGTTGCCCATTCATTCATTGTGTCAATGTTGCTTTCAGATTACCTTACCGGCTGATGATAGCTGTGCCATATTGTGTTAATTTGGTGTAGGCTACTTGCCCAAACGTTCACAGTCAATGTTGCTTTCCTATTATCCGACTTGGCCAATGATAGCAATGCTAGTGTGTTAATTTTGTGCAGTCAAAGATAAGAAGACAAACTCAAAAACAGCAAGGCAACCCCATTGTTTCTTTCCAAAGAAATCTAGGCCAGTAATATGGCAATAACTCATGATTAATCTGTTTGGTTCCTGGCCCTAATTTATGTTATGATGCAGTGGTCGAGACACTCTCCACTATCAATAATACAAGCCCGCCAAAATCGCCATCCTAATCTGTTCAAGATCCTCTCGCCTCAATGCAACGGAATAAATGTATGTTTGTGAACCAATTAATGGCTGAAGCAATGATGGAAATGGTGGATGAATCAGAGGTGCAGAGTCGCATGCACACAACAATCGATCAATGTTTTCGAGAAAGTGTAGCAAAGCAGAAAGAACTTGCCAACATGCTTATGGGCGCCATCTCGTGCCGAGGTTGCAGATTGTGACGCTTGTAGATGGTTAGGTTCTGCTTATTTATTTGCACCGCATCAATCTTTGATTGCCCAAAGGATGTAATTTCCTGTAGTATATGCCGGATGTGCAACGTTATTCCCTCGATGCCGCACTTTGCGTGATCGGTTTTGGTCCCGTGCATAATTGTCGTCGTAATGGGCTCAAATTATCTAATTTGGCCTAAAGACATGTACGAACTTTAGTGGGCCCATTAAGTTAATGGGCCACATTAGGCCGAAGTTAATGGTCGGCCCTCTTACCTCCCGGTCGTTAATGTGCCGACATCGGCGGGCAACAGTGGGCCCTAGTTTATTTCACGGGCCGTTAATAGGTCACATTAAGTTTGGGCTACATATGGCCCAACTATACTATAGGCCTTTAGCAGCCGAAGAGACAAGGGGCTTGTATCGACCATGAAGACCATGGGCCGCTAAGAGGCCGAAAGTCGTCAGATTGTAAATGGCCCAATCAGGTTGTGGGCCTTTAGCAGCCGAAGAGAAACCGGCTGGTATTGGACCATGAAGGGCATGGGCCGTTAAAGGCCAAAACTAAGGTCCGACTACAAATGGCCCAACTCATTTATGGTCCGTTAACAGCCGAAGTCACACAGGCCGGAATTGGCCCAACACTTAAATGGGTCGCTAAAAGGCCAAAACTCAGTCCGACTAAAATGGCCCAACTGATTTATGGGTCACAACAGTCGAAAGTGACACCGGCCGTAAAATTGGCCCAACACTTAAATGGGCCGCTAAAAGGTCAAACTCAGGTCCGACAACAAATGGCCCATCGATTTATGGGCCGTCAACAGTCGAAGACACACCGGCCGAAACTAGCCCAACATTTAAATGGGTCGCTAAAAGGCCGAAGATGTACATCCCAAAATTGGCCCATCCATTAAATGGGTCGTTAATGTGCCAAATCTCATCGGGCCGATATTGAGCCCAAATATATAGCGGCTGTTAACGGGCTCGAATCGACGATGGGCTGCAATGGTGTCAAATCTTTAACGGGCCATCGACGGGCCGAATTGGCTCATCTCGTATGGGTCGGGGCTTAAATGGACCGGACACAAGTAGGCCTTATATGGGCTGGCTCGCTAATTTTTACCGGGCCGCCTTTTTCACGTGAATGGGCCTCTCGCTGGCCGTGCCACGGTCGACGCATCATAGGCGGCTTCCGTCCAATGAGTGGATGACATCTGTCCCAACGGTGAGCCGACACGCAGTTTCCTCCAGCCAATGATGATTTTACACGGAAAATCCCCATTGGTCGGGTGTTAACGGGTTATCGGATCCAAAACCCGACCCGATAGCTTAACGGCGCTCGCTACGGTGGATGCCACGTGTCGGTCACCCTTGACGAAAGCACTTCGCGGACGCTACGATTTATCGTCATGGAAGTGGACACTCGCGATGATAATTTTGGTAATGTCATGGAACACTTCACGACAAAGATGATGTATGACTATCTTGATTCTGCATAAATTTGTCGTGGATGTACATGCATGACAAAAAACGCGACCTACTGTGACAAACACGTATCATCACGGAAGTGTATTTTTTTGTAGTGTAGAATTTAAAAACCAGGCATCTCAATGTTTTGCCGAGGATCAACGGTGCCCTGCTGTTTGAAATTCATTTCCATTTCTTGCATGGAACCTAAGCAAGCACCCAAGGACACATATTTGATTTTTCAACCAATTTATATGCACTAGAGCATGTGCATGTAGTTCAAATTTGAATTGTTCAATTGAAATGGTTAGAAAACCAATATAATGTATAAAATGTTCAAACAAACCCTGAATAATTCCAATTTTTTACTTATTACACACATATAGTTGCATGTTCACTCCGGATAAAAGGTCTAGCAATTGAAACACCGTCCATTGTCACTGGTGGACCCCATTATGTAATTCAAATCAAGATGAAAATCATAGATCGCATTACACTTTATTATCAGCAATCGTGGTGAGATGTAGTACAAAATATCTTGGAGCACCGCCGGTGTATAGTACGCCTATGGCTTACGCGAGAAGGTGTGTCGGCTACAGTCCACAAATGCAAGCCTCAAGCGCACTAGCTCGCTTCCCCAAATATCATTTCACCGCTCAATCATCGCGGTGAAAGATGGGCACGGACCCGCGCTATGAGGGCAACTTCGTGGCCCACTCCGGCGAGAGCGCTGCAAGAGCCGCCATGCGCGCTAACAAGGGGCATGAGCGCGGGCAAGAATTTGCGCCGGCGGCAAAGGCAGCCCAAACGGCCATCGTTGCTTCTCGTGGCGGCACCAACATCTGCCTCGGGATAGCAACCAGCGAGAGCGCACAAAGAGCCAGTTCTGTTCGCAGCGACGGTCTTAGCCTCGATGGAGGCCTCCTCACGACCATGTCGAGGTCGCCCATGCCCAGCTCCCCGGGCGGTCACCGACAAATCGAACGAACTTTCTCCCCAAACGGTCGGCAACCCACGGTCAAGAGCTTACAATCGCCGAGAGCGCTCGAAAGCAGTCACGTCTGCTCTCCACCGCATACCTTATGCGACGACGGAGCCCTTCCAAGCTCAGATCGCTTCCGCCCACGCCCAGCTCGTGGCGGCCTTTTCCAAAGAGATGGCGGACATGGATGGCGAGATTCTTGCCGGGTATGGTGCGATGGATGCCATGGAGCCCCTTCCCCAGGAGACCGTCGGGCACGAGCTGGACATGGAGGCGGCGGCGGAGATCGACGAGCACCAGCCGTAGTAGTACTCTATGTTTTGTTTAATTAAGAGTGTCATTTTAATTTGTTAGAGTAATGTTTAGGTCAGCTAGCTCTGCTTAATTCCTGAACTTGCTCGATTAAGAAGTTTGGGTGTGTTGTAGTCTCCTTTGTGTACCCAAATTATGCAATGACGTGATGAGCATCAGAACCATGGAAATTCGAACCAAAACTTTTGACGCTCAAACTCATCTCACACGGGTTGCTTATCTGAATCGCTTGTGATGTCCACATATCGTATACAGCTCAATAAGGGACCGTGGTCTCGATGACACTTTGGGCGCCAGCTTTTGGTCGAAGCGATTCCAAATTTTCGGCTTTGAAATATCTACCTCCCCGCCTCCTCCCCTTACCAAAACCACATTTCTCTTCGCTTTCCTTTCCAAGTTGAAACCTTCACCTTGCTTGCAGCTGCCGCCTCCTCGTCGGGCGACCCTCCTTCACGCCGGCCTCCCTCTATCCAGCAGTAATCCACACCGACCCCATCCTCCTCCTCCTTCCACATCCCACATGCCCCGACCGCCAGGCGTGAGCGCTTACACCTTCCACCCAAATCACCGCCCTCCACCAAATAAGGCCGCCTAAGCCATGGTGCACACAAGATAGCCCGGACCTCAAGGAGCATTTGGCAGCGGAGAAGAATCTACCAAGACGCTGCGGATGAGGTCGGATGGCTGCCATTCGTGATTTACACCTGAGATCTTGGAGGAGCACCTTGCTAATTGCTAGCTACGCCGTTAAGCATGCTCGGTTTACCCGCTGTGTGTGCTACTCCTGCTTTTCCTTCACAAAATCTAGTGAATTGTGCTATCTAATTTCACCATGCAACTGTTGCTCTAGTGTATATGTTCTATATGTCGTGCAGTGTGGTGCTCACTTATTAACTGTTTTGTTAATTAGTTGTCATCTTTAGTTAACTGTTTGGTTCAATTCTGCAAAATGTGATGTTCAATTCTTCAGGCTGCAATTTTGTATTGTCTTCCATGTGAGAAATAAATCAAATTTATCTTTACAAAATTGTGGGTGCATTCTGTTGTTGTATACCATGTGAGGAATAAATTGAATTTGGCTACAGTAAATACATGAGAAACAAATACAATTGATACAATTGGTTGTAGTTAACTGTTTGGTTAACTCTCTGATCTTCTATTAGGAGTATGTTATATTGTGCAATGTGGTGCCTGCTAATGTTTGGTTCATTTGTTGTGGTGTTTAGTTAATCGCTTGGTTCAATGTCATATTGTGCAATGTGGTTTCGCTAATGTTTGGTTCATTTGTTGTGGTGTTTAGTTGACCGCTTGGTTCAATTCTGCAATGCGATGTCCAATTGTCATGGGTAGAATTTTGTATTGTTGTGGATGTGAGGAATAAATCGAATTTTGCTGCACTTAATGCATGAGAAACATATACAAGTGCTATATTTCCTAGTTCTTAATCATGCTTGGTTTGGGTAAATGGGTTTTTCGTGTGGCTTCAATTAATCTGATGAATCTGCAATGTGCTTATTTTTCATCAACATATTTTACTAATAGCATGCGAACCCTTACTTAACCTGATGACTAACTACCTTATATGTGTTGCAGGGAAACAATTGGAAGCAATGAGGTTTACAATCGAGGTTAGCACGTGCATGGTTCGTTGTCTAATAGCACATTATTGTGCAATTGCAGGAACCATTCTAATATTCTGTTTTTAATAATTTGGTCTTGCACATGTAGGTCCTACCGTTATAGGTTTTGACCTAATCGCTCAATCTTTTGCATATGGGGAAATGAGTTGTCCATGAATATCAAGCAAATCAAGAAACTCGTAAAGATTGTTAGGATAAAGAAATTAGCGACAAAAAACAACAAGATCTTTGTTCCGCACAATGAAGAAGACATCAGTTCACTACAAGATGGTACTAACTATTATACCTTTGCCTTTTTTATTCCTTTGCCCCATTTCCAATATAGAGAAGATACTTATGCACATCCTTGTTTTCGTGCCTTTCCAAAGAAGTTCACTGATGATTACCTCTCAAACCACCTCTATGGTCGGGAGGCGAGGAAGGTTTTCATACAATACCCATGGTTCAATATTGAAGTGTTCTCAAGAGGTCGAAAAGACGGACGGTCAATCATCCATGTGAACCGCCTAAAGTTGCAAAGACCTTCAATATGAATGAAGGCTCAATATTCGCCTTCCGCTTCAAAGAAGTTTTCCGTAGATGCATCTGTCTATATACCGCCTATGATGCTAATTTCAAAGGTTCTACATGTTGCATGTGGACCTTGCTGCCGTGCAGCTTGTGTAATGGGTAGCTAAGTGTCAAGCTATATCATGTTGTACTGGATGTATTTCAATTATGAAATTTTGCTTCCTTAATATGGAAATGAAATATATTGTGTGCTTAATATGAATGTCAATTATATTAATAAATGGATTATTAATACTATGGCGCTTTAATGGCTAATTAGCCTCGCTAATTGGGTTTTAATATTGCAAACGGTTGTTGAAAAATACCGTATGTATTGTCGGTGTCAAACCGGCGGATCTCGGTAGGGGGTCCCGAATCGTAGGCCTAAGGTCGATGGTAATAGGAGACAGGGACACGTATGTTTAACCAGGTTCAGGCCCTCTCTATGGAGGTAATACCCTACTTCCTCGCTTGATTGAT